>JADKXX010010188.1:0-13108 GCA_017310255.1 Butorides virescens | reverse complement strand
CCCCAGCCGCTCCCCAGCAGCCTGGGGCTCCAGACCCCTCCCCAGCTCCGCTGCCCTTCCCTGGACACGCTCCAGCCCCCCCAGGGCCTTCAGGGAGGGAGGGGCCCAACACCAAACCCACTGCTCAAGCTTAGGTAACACACAAGGAAAATATTACCTTTATTTAGGGAAGGGTGCTTAGGGACATGCTCATCAAAACATTTCAGCTCTTAAAGATATTTCCTGCTAACCCTTAGCGAGCCTTAGGTACGGCGAACACGCCCGAAGCGTTTCTGCTCTTCGGTATTTGTGCTGTTGAACCCGGAGCCTCCGCCGGGCACCGCTGAGGTTGGCGTGAGCGTGACTGTGAGCGTGACCGTGAGCGTGGCCATGAGTGTGGCCGTGAGCGTGGCCATGAGCGTGGCCGTGAGCGTGACACCGCCCTGGCCATGCGTTGGATGCAGAGCGGGATGCGCGTTGGCAGCGGGACGGTCACAGTCCACACCCCGTGGCATTCAGGGTCACGTACAAACCTGCATTTTCCCGTCGGCCGTCGGCAGCACTCGTTGCGCCGGCGCTGTGCGAAGCCACGGGGGCCGCTCACGGGGAACGCGGGTGCCGGAGCGGTCGCCCGCTTGGTGAGCTCTTCAAAAAGGTCAGTCACATGCTCACTTCATTAAATCACGGATACCACGGGTGGGAAAGTCCCTTTTAGTCTCCCTGGAACAGCCCCAGTTAAGTTCAGTTTTCTGTTAGATCAAGCAGATCACTACTAGCAAAGCACGAAAAGCAATTAACTCCTTACAAGTTCAAATACATGCGATGGACACAGGTAACGCTGGGCAAACGTCGAGGGGGCACGGTTAGGGACCATCAAATACCCAGGCAGCACAAACAGCCTGGAGCTGCTCCCCGCCCCTGCAATTCCCATATGGATTTGAAATATCTCACAGTGCCTGCGATTCCCATATGGATTTGAAATATCTCACAGTGCCTCCATTAGTAACCGAGATCAGGCGTGGGATTGCTCCTTAACTGTCAGGCCCTGTCCCTCTCGGGGGGGGGGGGGCAACTTTTAATTAAAGCCCGTGCCAGCTTTAATCATGCAAGGCTGCGGGCACGGCTCGGCTGCTGCTCCTTCTGACGCGGCCCCAAGGACGGGCGGCTGGGAGCGGGGACGGGGCCGTGCCCTCACCCCCGGGGCACAGCCGGGTGGAGCGGGGGGCACCAGGTCTGGACAGCAAAGGTGCCAAGGGGAGGCTTTTAACACAAAGGGTGGCGCAGCAGCCGGGGTCAACCAACGTGCAGAAAGCAGGCGCTCAACCGCTCGCGTCCCGGCCCCCCGAGCCTGGGTAACACACACAGAAGGTAACGGCGCAGACCCCGGAGCAGAGACCCCGCGTTTGCTGGCACTGGAAAACACTTCCCAAAACTTGGAGGTTATAAATGCACTGGGTATAGTAAATGCAGACCGTCTGAACAGGGAGGCAGGGGAACGGGGACGGTGTCTGGAGACACATGGGGACTTGCCCTAAATGAATAATCACCGACAAAATATGAGAAGGCGAATTAACTGATGTCTGGCGCAGACCAACAGCATTAGGCATGAGAAGCTCTAAGGTAGAAGCTCTACAGTAGAAGCTCTACAGTAAAAGCTCTACAGTAGAAGCTCTACATTAGAAGCTATACATTAGAAGCTATACATTAGGTCTACAGTAGAAGCTATACATTGAAGCTCTACAGTAGAAGCTAGACGAGGACAGAAGATGTGGCCCAGAGAGGAGCTCTGGTGAGAACGGCATACGCTGGAAGTCTCATTCTGCCGCTATTAAATCACGACCAGGTTTTATAATCGCTTTACATGACAATTTTCTGAAATCAAGCCACGCTGCACCTAGCATGGGGAAGATAGAGATCTGTAACGTAACATTCAGAGGTTTTTTTTAAGAGCTGGCTCAAATCTCGCTGCGAATATCTGGCACGAAGTGAGAAGAAAGGAAGTATACCAGTATTACAGAAGAGAGTAAGCAAGATGGCCCAGATAATTATAGACTTGTCAGTCCGACATCAATGCCGGAAAAAATAACGGAACAGCTGTTATGGAAGTTAATCAAGAGAGAGCTAAAAGAATAAAATACCGTCGGTGCTGGTTTGCAAAACTAATTGCCTCCTTTTTGGACAAGATTCCTGTTTTAAAAGTCTCACAGGGAGCTGAAGGAATCTTCAGCAGCAGCCACCGGCCAGGCCAGCGTCCCCGTGCCCCGTGGCCGTCCCCACGGCCAGGCGAGCGCCCGGGGAGCACCCACCGCTTGCAGTGGCACTTCCAAACCTTTCAGTCGGCTGCTTTTTCATCCATTGGGTGACACACTGACATCTTTTAATTAATAATATTGTATGTCACGGCACGTCCTGCCGCGGGGTGACACGGTGGCCGTGTGTTCTCAGCAGCTGACCAGGTCTGCTGGCCATGGACCATCAGCCAGCGGCCGCCGGTGCTGCCTGGCCGAGAGCCCCCTCCCCAGCCCGATTTTGGGCTGATACCGCGCAGGCTGGGGGAGCGGTGAGTGACAAAAAGCCCGAGCAAGCAGCGCAGGGCAGCCTGGAGGGCACGGTCAGTTTGAACGCGCGCAGCCTCGCCTCTGAGAAGAAGGCACCCGCCTGCAGGGTGGGGGATCTGTATTTGGAACCAGCACCACTCAGACATCTTGCTGGTAACCACTCCGTGGAGGTGCCAGGGCAGCACAGGCGACAAGGAGCAGCGATGGTGCTGCGGGAGCACCCTGAGCCAGACCGAGCGGTCCGGCCGCAGCCCAGCCCCTGCAGCCCCCGCCCGCCCTGGGCACGGGGATGCTGGAAGTGCCCAAAAGCGGCCTCAGAGGCACAAGGGCCCTGTCCCGGTAGCATGGCTGATGGGAGCGAGAAGGGGAGATGTGACAGTCCGGGGACACCTCCCAGGGAGGCAGAAATGTGGTGACAGGGGGGGTTCTGCTTAGCAGGGGTGCAAGGGTGGTTGGAGCTGACCGCGGATGGCGAGGGGCCGGGCGTATTTCTCCTTTACAGTGGGAGCAATTAAGGTTCCTATGAATTTACCATGGACCGGGGAATTTTTAAATCAGGATAAGATTGATTTTTTCACTGCTGTTGTTGTTCAGCGGGACTCCAGCTCAGCCAGGAGTTTGTTGAGGGACCTCTTGAGGCCTCTGTTAGGAAGAAAGTAACACCGGCCCCTTCTGGCTTCATAATCTCTAAACCCATGAACCTGCGGATAAAGCCCAGGCGCTGAAGCTGAACAGTTAGCGGGCTGAGCAGACTGAATTACTGCGCTTGAGCTGGGAATGAGGAAAAGCGGGGTTATGGTGAGACTTGAACTGGGCTTGGGGAAGGGCAGAAGAGGTCTTCACGGTGAGGGAGCTGCTCTTCTCAAAGGGGCTGCTTGCAGGGACACGCAGGTCATCAGGGACAGAGCCACAGGGAAAACCACCGGCACCTTTCTGAGTAAGATCCTGTCCATGGGAAATGAGGAAAAGAGCTTGTGGGTTAATGAGAATGGTTCCTAACGACCTGAGGGGATCCCAGCGCAGCTTCACGTGAGGGAGGGAAGCGGGGGGAGCAGTACAAGCTGAGCAGTGGCTGCTTTGAGCCCGGCTCGCTCCCCACCGCCACCCAAGACTCCTGGGAATACTGATTTGCTGAAAACGGCGTTAAAAATCCTGCAGTTGGTGAAGTCTAAATGGCCCGCTCCGCCGGGAGGCCGCGGCTGGCGAGGGGCAGGGACCATCAGGACCCCCCTGCCCGCCGAGGAGGCACGGCCGGAGCCACCCCAGGACAGACGCACCGTTGGCTCCTGAACTTC
This sequence comes from Butorides virescens, assembly GCA_017310255.1. Lineage (NCBI taxonomy): Eukaryota > Metazoa > Chordata > Aves > Pelecaniformes > Ardeidae > Butorides > Butorides virescens. The sequence goes on along the minus strand of JADKXX010010188.1, from coordinate 9,276 downwards.
ATCGGTAGACGGTGAGCCACGAAATGCAGTTTTAAAACAGAGGAGGGAGGAACAAGTAAGCAACAGGATGAGAGTTTCAGACTGCCATGAGCCTCTAGAAAGAAAATACTTACTGTTTTTATTACCAGGATCATCATTCAGAGAAGAATCAGCATGGGCTGCAATACCTGCATTTCGTATCAGCAGCAGATGTGTTGACCATCGACTGCGGGGCCGGGCGGCTTCCCCGGCTCATCCTGCCCGGTGCACGGCTCGCCCGGGCCAGGCGCGATCGCAGCGAGCCACGGGATGCGCTGCAGCCCTGCGGCTGGCCATCACGCCTCCCGCACCGGGGGACACCAGCAGAGGGTGGCCCCGGGGATCCTCCCTCACCTCTTCACGCCCAGACCTATTTTCATCGCAGAATTGAAGCTGCAAAGCTTCCAGCAAAGACCCCGTTTCTGTGTGTTCCCCAGCCAAACCGAGGGGGAGCCAGAGGAGGTCGGAGAGGGGAAGGCACCCGCCTGAGGGTGTCCGGCACATCTGCCCCCCGCTGCGGCCGGCTGAGCGGGGCAGGGACCCGGGCACCCGTGGGCTGTCCCCGGGCACCCGCCGGCGCTCTGCGGCGTGCCGAGCCGTCTGCGGAGGGTGCCGGCGGCTCCGGCCCCGCGCCCCTGCGAGCATCGCTCCACCAGCACCCACCGGTGCACTCCAGGCACTTTTCCCATCCGGTTTTCCTTGGGCTGGAAAGGCACCCCCTGGATCCTGAGCAGCCGGGCTATGCTTCCCAAAGTGCCCTCTTACAATTTCACACGTCACCGGCGTTTGGTATTTTGAGATTTTTCCACTGGGAAAAGCAAAATTATTTTCTTGCAAAATAATTATTAGGGTTAGAAGTTTGGTATAAAAGGTCTGTTGCTGGGTTTGGGAGGGAATTTTTTTTTTTTGTTTGGAAGTGAAAATTCATGGCAACAAAGTATTTTCCAAGAAAAACTACTGGGGGTTTGTGCCACTTTTTTTTCCCATCTCCCCATAAGTCTCACCTGCTCCAAAGCTGCACAGAGCAAGGCCAAAGGTGGGGGCTCTGCCTGGCTCAAAGCACAGATTTGGGTGGGAACCTCCCGTATCCCAGCTGAGTGCTCTGCCCATGGAGCCTTGGCTGCTGAGTGTCCCCTTCCTTCTGCGTAAAACGGGAAGGGCTGGATACTGTTCTATGAGAAGGGAAAGCAAACACCTCCCATCCCCTGCCCCGGAAAAAACCATTAATGCGGTGCTGGAGTTTGCTTTCCAGCGTGCCCAGCGGGAATGTGCTCTCTGTTCGGAGAACGGCGAGGGCAGCACGGGAAGCCTCCAGAGCAGAAGCTCTCCTTCCCTTCCTCCCCCACTGCCTCCACGGAGGGAAATCCGCCCCTAAAGACTGAAACCTCACTCCTCATCCTGGCCGCGGTCCCTGACGTGTGCACAGGATGGCACGGTCTTTAGCCGCTCTATTTTATTTATTATTTTGTTCTACAGGACACAGTTCTGCTCCCAGTTTCCCCCGTTAGGGCAATCCCCTGGAATGACATTGCGCCATCAGAGGCTTTCTGCCCGGGTCTCTTAAGCAATGAAAAACCCTTTCTGCACGGAATGCCCTTACAGCCCCACGTCTGGTAGCACAGGATGACCAACGCTTGGTTCTGCTGTAATCGCGTTGCCAGCGATTCCCCCAGCGACGTTCCCGAAAGGGCTTTATGCCAGGATTAAGCACACCAGCCCTCTGGGCAAGAAACTCGTCAGGGAACTGGGGGCCACTGGGGGAAGTCTGTGCCCGTTCCCCTTCCCAGCACACAGCACCCCCCAGACTCACCGCAGTCTGGCCAAGCAGCAAAAAAAAAAAAGAAAATGTGGGAGGGCTGGGGGCGCTTCCCAAACCCTGAGGTCGCAGACATGGAAACCATCACGGGGCTGAAAGCCAAAGGGAAGGGGGTGGGGGGCCCCGATGGGAGCACGCCAGCACCTCAGCGGTGATGCTGCAGCTTCGGGTCGGTTTTCGGGCAGGACCTTTCCAAGCGCCCTTTGCGCTGCGGTGCTGGGCGTGGGCCGGGGTGGTGATGGGTGACGGGCGGTGGGCGCTGGCAGAGCCACCAAGTGGGTGCAGGGAGGGCTCTGCCCCATGGACATCCCTACAGGGACACCCCCACGGGAACACCCCCACGGGAAGCGCTGGCAGACGGAGGGCTGGAGCGTGGGGGTCTTCTCCCCACAGAGGAGGGAGGGGGGTCCCAGAGCACCCCGCCTGCCTCGCCGCCCCCCGGAGCCAGCCCCCACGGAGGGCGCTTCTGAAACCTCCCTCGGTTGCCGTTGTAAAATTTCCAGCCCCCCTCCCGCCTCGGCCCCCGACCGAGCCGCCCTGCCTGGGGCAGCAGCAGGGACCCGACGCTGCCTTAGCTTGGCTCTCAGACCCTCATTTGGGCATTCCCAAATATGCCTAAAACCTGGCTTTCCCCGGCAGGCTGTAGGTTGTGCATGCTGCTGGGCAGCTTGTCATGGCCCTCGCAAAAGGGCACGTTCCTGCCGTCAGTATTTTACCACTCGTCCCTCGGCAGCCGCAGTGCCTTCGCCTGGTTTGGAGCTCAGCACCCCTTAGAAGACGGGCAGGATGGCTCGCTGCAGCGTGCTTCTGGCAAAAAGGTAATTAATCCTGCCTCGCAGAGCTGGGCCAGCCGGGGCCTCAGCACAACGGCTGCGGAATGTCATCGCAGGAGTTTCTTTTTATTACAGCCCCAGAGCAATGCAAACGTAATTACGCCGCTTGCAGCGAATCTGGATCCCCTGGTGGTCCCCCTGGAGCGCCTTTCGTCTCCCGCTGCCCTCACCGGGCAGGCTGCCGGCGCTCCGGCAGGGTGCTGTGGAGAGGCCGAGGGCCAGGCGAGCGGCTGCCTTCGCCACAGCCCCGTCACTGTCACTCCCTAAGTGCCAAACACCCACGGCGTGGTGTCTGTGCGGGGGTGAGACCTGTGCACGCGCCACGAGGCTCCGCGCGGCCATGGCGCAGGGGGGAGGCGCCCGCCTTCCACCCTTCCCTCGCCGAAGCTGCACCTTCGCTCTCGACCCAGGACAGGGAGGAATCACCCATGCCTTCTGTGACAGAAAATAACACCAAATAACATCAAAATAACGTCAACCACGGCGGCGTGGCTGCCTCTGGCTCAGGGCGGCGCGAGGTTTTGCATCGACGGAAGGGCTCAGGCTGGTGATGCTGCAGGCGCAGGCACCGCGTGGACTCGAGCAGGCACGCAGAGCACACCGTGCCCTCGCTGCGGGGAACACGCAGGCTTTGCCTGCAAAACCTCCGTCGTTTATTTTCATTTTCTTGTAAACAATGTTTTACGGTATTCATAGGGTAAAGAAGGCAGAAGCCACTCGCACCCAGCGCTGGCTGTGCAGCGTTAGACCAGGTGGAGCTCAGGTTGTGCCGCCGGGGCCCCGCACACCGCTCGGCTCAGCGCCGTGCAGCCGGGGGCTTCCGAACCGAGCTGTGCCTGGGTGCGCCCGGCCCCCTGCTGCACAGCTCGGCGTCATGTCAGAGTCATGGAATCACGGAATCGTTTGGGTTGGCAAAGCCCTTTAAGCTCCCCCAGCCCAACCGCCCCCCTCCCCCTGCCATCCCCCCCCCAAACCCTGGCCCTCAGCACCGCCCCTGCCCGGCTGTTAAATCCCCCCAGGGCTGGGGACTTGACCCCTTCCCTGGGCAGCCCCTTCCAGCCCCTGACAGCCCTTTGGGGAAGGAATTGTTCCCCAGGCCCAACCCATCATCTTGCCTTTGCCTTTGGAAGCCACCTTCCCTGGGAGACGAGCCCTGACCCTTTTCAGACAGCACCGGTAGGCAGCTGAAAGCCTCGTGGCAGCACGCGTGGGTCGGCCGGGGACACGCCGGCAGTGGGAGCAGGATATGGCTGCATGGAGGGGTCATTAGATACTCGGTGAGCTCCCCTGGGGCGGCGAGGGAGAGCCCCCCCTCGCGGGAGCCCCCCTCTGCGGAGCACACAGCGACGGCCGCTGCTCGCGCGACCCAGCCCGGGGCGAGCGCCGTTAGATTTTAGGGGGGTCCGTTGTACAACCAGCTCTATCGGACCCCAATTCTACCGCGACGGGCAACGTGCGTACCCCTATGGCTTACCCAGGCGTGCGTATGCACAAGGGTATTTAGGCACTGCAGATATTTGACAGAAAGAGCTGAAATTCTGCAGCCTGCGATGTGGTGGGTGGCGGCAGCTGAGAATTTCAGAACACTCGAGAAGTTTCTGTTCAGCAGCTTATTTCCTATCTGGGATAAAAGGCCATGGGCCCCGGCACAAGAATAATATGTTACACATGCTGAGACTTTAGCTTTTATTCATAATATGTAATTTTATAGTGAGTGACATTTTCCAGAGAGATTTATTAAGCAGCAAATGCAGTGCCACTTAGAGCCACGTAGAAACACACTGAAGCGCTGTATTTCTGAGGAGCAGGTTATCTGCTTTTCAGCCAGAGGTGCAGGATTTGCCCGGCGGTCCTGAGCAGCCTAGGGTTTGATTGAACCGTTCATTCCCTGGCCGCAGTGACCGTCCGAGCTCGGAAGATGGGGTGCCACCTCGTCTGAGAGCTTTGCCCTCGGCTGCTGCCCCGGTAACTGCAACACGGCTCCCTCGAGCGGCCGCTGGCACTGCGGAGCTGACGCTCCCTGTTCCAGGGTCACGCGTGAACGTAGCCCTAAGCGGACATGGAGAGGTGGAATGGTGCACCCCGGGGGTTTCCAAGGACCTTAGACTATTTCGGCTGATGACGTGTTTGCCGTTCCCCAGTGACCAAGTATTTTAGACACCAGTGTTCCCTCCAGGGGCTGAGCTTCTGCACCCCCAGTCACTCAGCCTTGATGTCTCCGGCGAGGTCCCCAGCCTGGACACGGCTCCAGCAGCGGGGGGGCTGGAAGGGACGCTGCCCCTGGCTGTGCCTCTCTGCACCGCTGCCCACACGCTGCCTTTCACACCCCAGCCGGGTTTTGCTGAATTCTGGCCATCTTGCAACTCGTATGAGCTCCCAGCTCCTGTTCTGAATCATAGAACCATCATAGAACTTTCAAGATCATCAAGCCCAACCATTGCTACCGAGCTGGTCATTCACCAGCCTCACTTTTCAGGCAATTATTTCCTATTCTACTCTACTCCTATTCTATTCTATTCTATTCTATTCTATTCTATTCTATTCTATTCTATTCTAATTTTATCCTGTTCTGTTCTATCCTGTTCTGTCCTATCCTGTTCTGTCCTATCCTGTTCTGTTCTGCTTTATTCTATTCTATTCTATTCCCACCAAAATATGGAACTTCCCATTTGTCCCCACTGAACTGGACACTGACTTTTTCATCCCTTCTCTCCAGTTCCTCTGGTTGAGGACAGGCCAGAAAATTTCCTCCAGAGCCTCCCGCACCAAGCCCAGGGGACCTGGCTGAGGCAGGACACGCTGTTTCCCCAAACGACGTGCAGCCTTATGTTAAAAAACCCACGAGATCAGAATCCATACCCCTCGGCGAGGACCAAATTAAGAGTGCCCGTAGTTTATCTGGCTGGCTTCCAGCCTGGTGCCTGTCGCCTGTCACGCCGAGCCCCAGCTTGCGCCCGGGTTACCCGTCAGCCCCCTCCCGAACACGCTGCAGCGGGCGGCGATTTAGCCCTTTTCTGACCCGCAGATTTTTCAGACGTCTCTGCATTTTGCAGCTCCTTCTGAGACACTTATTTTAATTCTGAACTAGTCTATGTCAGCTACGAGCAGTTACTTCTTAGTAGTAAGGGATTAGTCCTTTCACCAATTGCCTGTGGGGTTCAGAGGAGAGCGCGCAGGGCGGCCCTGCTCTGCCACCCAAGAGCCGAGCGTCCTGAGAGCGGCTGCGCGGCAGCGCCGTTGCCCAAGGTCGAACACCCACTGCCTGGCAAGAGGAGCTCCTCGAGCCCTCTGCCCTGCGACGGTATGGCAGCGCCCAAAAGTCACAGCAAGGCTCGAAAACGTGAACTTTCCCCAGCAGCCCGGAGCAAACGTGTAGGTACCGTGCTCCTCCGGGATGCCCAGGCTGAGCAGGCGGAACCCAGGGCAATGCCACGCTCCCGTCCCTCCCGAAAAGGAAAAGAAAGGTGAATGAGTGACTGCACCTACTCGCCAAGGACTCAAGCTGTCGGATCGTCAACACAAAGATGGGGTAAAAAAGGGAAGAGTTTAAGGGCAGATGCTCGGTAAGGTCCAAACCCAGCACGAAGAGGCTCTTCAGACGTAGCTGGCGTTTCACACCAAGACGGGTACGCTATTTGTCACTGGCCGAGGGTGGAGCTCTTCAGAAACCCTTTTTTTCTTCCCAGGGTTACTCAGTGATAGAATTTTCTTTCAGTTCAGTGCACAAAGATTAAGATTTTAGTTGGCAGAAAGTGAGAAATTAGTCCAATTTGCACAGTAATTAGCGGTTACAGGTGCCACGGGTGTTGCTTCCTGCCCTCACGATGCCCCATCTCCTCCGAGCATTCTCTGCTGCTCAGCATCCATCTAAGCCTTCGGTACATCTCGGCTAGGGCCCCTCCCCTCAGTTTCCCAAATTCTGCCACAGCAGGGGCTTTCACACTGCTTTGCATGGTGTATCATGGCAGTGGCTGGTTCCTTACCCATTCAGTTTATTATAACTGTCCTTAAAAATCACCTTAATCACTCCACTTTTGAGAGAAGGCGTCTCTGACGGCTGGCTGGAGCAGGTAAGTGAGCCAGCAGGATCATTTTTTCAGTGCTGAATATGTGATGTTGCTCCAGGACCCTGACGCCTTGTCCTGACGATTGCCACTGCAAGGACATGAAGACAGACCAGAATAGGTGATGGAGAATAGAAGTTGTGCCAGGGCAAGGTGAGGTTGGGCATGGGGAACAATTCCTTCCCCAAAGGGCTGTCAGGGGCTGGAAGGGGCTGCCCAGGGAAGGGGTCGAGTCCCCAGCCCTGGGGGGATTTAACAGCCGGGCAGAGGCGGTGCTGAGGGCCAGGGTTTGGGGGTGGGATGGCAGGGGGAGGGGAAGGGTTGGGCTGGGGGAGCTTAAAGGGCTTTGCCAACCCAAACCATTCTGTGATTCCATGATTCCATGATTCTCTGACATCGGGTCACCAAGGGCTGCCATGAGTCACTCAATCCATTTGTGCTGCCATTTGCTGTTTGTTTGTTTCCGGGCATTGGTGGGGTCACCTGGAGACTGGAAGGAAATCTGGAAATTCCTTTAAATGACCTTCAAGGAAATGTGAACTGCTTCAGCAAAGCCGCATCGTGTTCCCACCGCAGGCTGCTGAGCAGTGAGATGAAGCATAGAATGGTCATGCACTGACATCTCCACGTTAAATTATTCATCTTAATTGGTATCCAAAGCTTTGTAATATTTGTTAATTTTATAAGAATATATTCTTTTTTTTTTCTTCCGTGGAAGCAAACAGCACTGACATATGAGAAAATGAAATAAGAAAAGAATAAGCTATGCTTCTGGTTGTACGAATATTCACTGGAGACACCCAAAGTTTTAATGCTAATGTCTCTGCATCACTACTCCCCGCATGCCAAAATAGCTTTGGAAATGCTTGAAAGGTTAAAGCTTCTACAAATTATGAAACCAGACCATTTTGGAGCTGTGAATCCTGCTCACCAGGGACAGTTGTTCTTGTGTAAAACCTCATGTTTTCTTGAGAGACCCAGCTGAATATTTATGCTTAGCACATCAGACACAAGGCAGGCACAGGGGGTCGCTTGTCTGCAGTGGGTGCTTAAGAGTTTATTGTTGATAATTAAATCTAGGAATCACAATTAGTCACTCATGGGAACTGGGATGCCCAGTTTTTCCTCATTCAGCTTTCCAGCACAGGACTGGTGTTAGCGCACTGGCTGCCCTGCAGCAACGCCTTGGGAGGTCCAGCTCCTGTTGTTCATGGTTTAACTATGCCCTGGTGGCTCCCATGGCCCCTTTGCCAGCACAGAACCACCTCGGAGAGGAGCACTCTGTGGTACGGGATACACCAGAACAGGAGACTTGGAAGTCTGGTTTATCTCCAAGGAGACTTGGAGACACAGGAAGGGTGTGCTGCCGTCCAGTGGGACCTGGGCAGGATGGAGAGTTGGGTGCAGAGGAACCTGATGGAGTTCAACAAGGGCAAGTGTTGGGGGCTGCCCCTGGGGAGGTCGAACCCCATGCACCAGTCCAGGCTGGGGGCTGACCTGCTGGGAAGCAGCTCTGCCCAGAGGGACCTGGGGGTCCTGGGGGACGACAAGGTGACCATGAGCCAGCAGGGTGCCCTGGTTGCCCAGAAGGCCGATGGCATCCTGGGGGGCATCAAGAGGAGTGTGGCCAGCAGGGCGAGGGAGGTTCTCCTCCCCCTCTGCTCTGCCCTGGGGAGACCCCACCTGGAGCACTGGGTCCAGTTCTGGGCTCCCCAGTTCAAGAAAGATGAGGAACTCCTAGAGAGAGTCCAGAGGAGGGCAACAAGGATGCTGGGGGGACTGGAGCATCTCCCCTAGGAGGAAAGGCTGAGGGAGCTGGGCTTGTTCAGCCTGGAGAAGAGAAGGCTGAGAGGGGACCTCATCAACACCTACAAATATCTCAAGGGTGGGGGTCACGAGGACGGAGCCAGACTCTTCCCAGTGGTGCCCAGCGCCAGGCCAAGGGGCCATGGGCACAACCTGAAGCAGAAGAGGTTCCAGTTGAGCGGGAGGAAGAACTTGTTGAGTGTGAGGGTGCTGGAGCCCTGGCCCAGGCTGCCCAGGGGGGCTGTGGAGTCTCCTTCTCTGGAGATCTTCAACCCCCGCCTGGCCGCTGTCCTGTGCCCCCTGCTCTGGGTGAGCCTGCTGGGGCAGGGGGGTGGCACTGGGGGAGGTCCCTTCCAACCCCTGCCGGTCTGTGTGATTCTGTGTGTGTGTGACTTTGGGAAGCGCCTGCCAGCAGCTGGCACATCGGGCAAGCCCCCCAAACCTCAAGGAAAGGGCAAGGCTGATCCTCCAGCAGAGGGGGGGTTATGGTAACACCAGCACCGCGCTCGGCGCTGGGGTCTGCCCTGCACACAGGCAATGTGCTGGCCTCGCCACGACTCCCCCCGTCGTTATGACGGGAAGTAAACATGCCTGGTCCAGGGGGAAGCAAGGCTGGGGAAGGGGCACATGGAGGACCACGAGTGAGGCTGTGAGCCAGCAGGCAAGGAGGGGAATGAGCATCCTGACCCACTCCCATCCCGCTCCCATCCCGCTCCCATCCCGCTCCCATCCCACTCCC
>JADKXX010010182.1:0-11514 GCA_017310255.1 Butorides virescens | reverse complement strand
TGTGCCCATGGCCCCTTGGCCTGGCGCTGGGCACCACTGGGAAGAGTCTGGCTGCGTCCTGGTGACCCCCACCCTTGAGATATTTGTAGGTGTTGATGAGGTCCCCTCTCAGCCTTCTCTTCTCCAGGCTGAACAAGCCCAGCTCCCTCAGCCTTTCCTCCTAGGGGAGATGCTCCAGTCCCCCCATCATCCTTGTTGCCCTCCTCTGGACTCTCTCCAGGAGTTCCTCATCTTTCTTGAACTGGGGAGCCCAGAACTGGACCCAGTGCTCCAAAGCCTTGGTTAATCTGTTGTTGGGAAGCCCCCCAAGGAGCAGACCCGCAGGCTGCGCCATGCCCCAGGAGCAGGTTGGCACCCGCTGGCTCCAGGCTCCGCAAGGTCCCCCCTGCAGCCGGGGGTGACGCCAGGACCCCAGCGCCGGGCCGGCCACCGCGCGCGCCCCCGCTCCCCCGACACCCCCTCGGCTCCCACGGAGCCCAGCGGGGACGCTCTGCTCGGGTTACCGAAGGCACATCCCCGTTTCGGGAGCACCGGGGAGCGGTGCGGCACGGCGCCCTGGACAAGGACGGAGCGATGTCACCCGGCCGGGGGGATCGCAGCGCTTGCTGTGCCTGGCTGCTGGCAGCGCAGAAGGACAGACAGCTCCTTCACAAGGCTTTCCACGCTTCCAATCAAGCCTGAACGAAATGATCTCTCCTGCTGCAGTTACGCCAGTGGCAACGGCAGATTCGTGCCCGGTGCATCCCCCAGGGACCATTCCCCTCTGCCCGAGACAGAAACCCGCGCGGGCCGGACCCTCTGCCACCCGGGTGTAACCGTTCCCACGCTGTCAGCAGAGAATGAAACCAAGCGCAGGGACACGTGGTCCTTCCAAGCTGCTGTACGGATGCGCCGTGGACAGAACACTCATCTCAGTGCTTAGAAAATCGTTCCTTTGAGTACAAAATTAAAAATATAGAAATAAGGCTCCCTGAATCCCCAACAGCCATTAATATTTCAGCACTTTCCGAGAACATCAGACACATTTACATCCAATTTTAGACAACACAGAAAGACTTTTCATTTGGTGTTTTTAAAACGCACGATTAAAACAAACACCCCGGCAGAAAACCTTTAAAGCTGCCCCGTCCCCCGGTGCCGGGGAAGGTGCTGCCCCAGGGCCGCCCCTCGCCGGGCGCGGGAGCGCTGGCTGGCCCGTGCCCACCGCCGTCCCCGTGTCACAGCACCACAACCCGGGCACAGCCGCCCACCCCGCGAGGGGAACGGGAGCTTCCAGAGAAAGCGGAGAAGGGCTTGCTTGGGTTCGGTTTTGAACTTTCCCAGCAGGAAGCGGCTATTCTAATTTTGAGGCTTTGCTTCCCTTTTGGTCTCTGCGTTTCCCAAGGGAAGCAAAAGGGCTTTCTAAAAAAGAAACAGCCGCTTCTTTTTATGTCCTTCGCACCACCCCCACCCAGACTCTTGCTTTCCCTCCGGCAGGCAAGAAACCCGCCGGGAGCAACCCACCACGGCTGCGAGCAGCAGGGGTCACCGGGCACACGTCAGCCCCGTGCCATGGGGCCTCGGCGGCGGGGACCCGGGGGGCTCCCGGGAGGGGTTCCCTGCCAGGAGGGGGTCCCTGCGGGGAAGGGGTCCCTGCCGGGAGGGGGCCCCTGCCACAGAGGGTCCCTGCCACAGAGGGGGTCCCTGCCAGGAGGGGGTCCCTGCCACAGAGGGGGTCCCTGCCACAGAGGGGGTCCCTGCCAGGAGGGGGTCCCTGCCACAGAGGGTCCCTGCCGGGAGGGGGTCCCTGCCACAGAGGGTCCCTGCCACAGAGGGGGTCCCTGCCAGGAGGGGGTCCCTGCCACAGAGGGTCCCTGCCACAGAGGGTCCCTGCCACAGAGGGGGTCCCTGCGGGGAGAGGGTCCCTGCTGGGAGGGGGTCCCTGCCACAGAGGGGGTCCCTGCCACAGAGGGTCCCTGCCGGGAGGGTTTCCCTGCCAGGAGAGGGTCCCTGCCACCAGACGTCCCCTGCCACGACCGCTGGCGGGCCGGCCGCTGCCCTGCTCAGAGCCAGGGCGTCTTCAGGCGCCCGCCTGCATTGCGCTGCCCTCAAGAAGCAGCCCAGGGTGTAGAACTCAACCATCCTGCCACTTCCACGGCCACAAGGCCCCGACGAAACCTTTGGTTTGGCACCCGAGAGCGCGCCAGTGTCGCAGAGTTAAAGCTGTCTCACCACAATCACACCAGTTTAATTAGTGTCAATTATAGCCCTATCTCCAGAACGAGCAGAGCAGCAGCAGCACGTCTGCCATCCTCACAGCGTGAGGCTTTCAGTCGCTATCACTGTTTATGTCGCGACATAGTGCCCTGACGTGACTCTGCCCCACGCGCGCCACCAGCAGCGGGTCAAAGATGAGGCCACCGCCCGTCCCCTCGGGGTGCACGGGGGTCCAACAGCACCAGCACAGCCCCTGGGGCTTGCAGGGAGTACGCCCCAAAAAGCCTCGGCAAGAAGGAGACGATGGCCACCGCCACCTCACCAGCCATCAGCCACGCGCCGGCCGCAGCACGGGGGCGACCGCCGGCCCCCCTCGCCGCCCCGCGCCGCCCGCACCCCAGCCCCACCAGCTCCCTGCGGCTGCGGGGCTGCCCCAAACCCCCCCGGGGGCTCCCTCGCCCCCGCAGCGGGGTTTGCCAGCACTGGCCACGGGCCAAGCCATCACCGTGGGATGAGGGCGCTCGGGGCCCGCGGGTCGGGGACCCTCGTGGGGACACCCAGCCCTGGCACCAGCCCCCCGAGCTGGGCCCTGCCGGGAGGAGCGGGAGCCCTCACCCCGGCACCCTCCTCCTCCTCCTCGTCCTCGTCCTCCTCCTCCTCCTCCTCCTCCTCCTCCTCCTCCTCCTCCTCCTCCTCCTCCTCCTCGCCGCCGCAGCGGGAGCTGCCGAGCGGCGCCCGCGGGCCCGGCTCCCGGGGGGCAGTTACCGCAGGCTGCCTGGTGTACGGAGTGAATGATTTTATTTTACACAACATAACAACACAGCGCTGTTGTTTCTGTACAGCATCTGCCTAAAAACAAAGGCAACACCATTGTCACGGAGAAGAAATCTACAGTCTGACCGTTTTAAAAAATAGCATTTTACTGATTGATCCAGAAGTGGGCATGTGTTAGCTTGGAGGAAACCTCATTTCCTTTATAAAAGGCTTTTTCTGTGAAAACTCTCTCGTTTGTTTTCTGCTGCTGCCGAACCAGGAAGCCAGTCCTAGAGTAGGGAAGGCACTGGTGCTGTTTCTTGCTTTTTTTCACCCCTTCATCTTTTTTTTTCTTTTTTTTTTTTTTTTTTTTTAATCTCTGAATGTTGCCTTCGGTTTTGATATTAAATAAAATCAAATGAAAACTAAGTAAACCCCTGTGTGCACTGGGTGGCTTACACAGAACCCCGCAGGAACGAGCCATTAATCAGCGAGACAACAGTGGACTTCCACATCCAATTCCCCGGGAGAGGGAGTTTCACACAACGTTTGGTGTTTTGTTTTTCATTCAAATAAAAACCAAAATTTTTTTTAAAAAGAAAAAAAAAAAAAAAAAAAGAAAAGAAACAAAAAGCAGGTCACACAGTGCTTTCCAATATCCACTCAGAACTGGAGAAAGTTGCTTTTCCACTATCCACATCAGAGCTGTCTGACCGCACGAGCATCCCGTTCATGGACACGCTCCGCTTGGACCGCAGTCCGGCTGCGCCGCGGCCGGGGCGGCGCGACTCCATCGGCTCGCCGCCCAGCGAGAGCCGGCGCTTGGCTCGGGATGCGTCAGCTGGCAAAGTGAGGAACTTACTTGGCTTCGGTTGTGCTCTTTTGTACGTGGGGGCCCCTGGGGCAGAGTCGGGGGGTCGGCTAGCTAACTGCAGGGCAGTGGAGTTATTTCTGTTAGTGTTTTGGGACTCGATGCTGCCGACAGCTTCGCCCTGCGGCTCGCTGCTTGGCTTTGGCCCCGGCTTTCGCTTCTGCTTCTGGGAGGCAGAAGAGCTGGAAGTCCAGGCGGGAGGCAAAGCGGAGGTAGTGGTGGCCGAGTCCTGGCTGGCGCCGGTCTCCGGCGACTGCGTCGCGCCGTCGCTGGCAGCCTTGCAGCACTGGATGCCCTCGTCGTGCCCGACAGCCTGCTTGGACATGGACGGCGCCAGCACCCCGCTGCAGCCCTGGATCTGAGCCCCATTCGTCTGCGAGTACACGTTGCTGACCTTGGTGGCCTTCTGCTGCCCGTTGTTGTTGCACACCTTGTAGCGGATCATGAGGATGATGATGAACACGAGCACGGAGGCCACGATGATCCCACCAATGATGATAATCATGGTCCCACCCAGGAACTGGGACTGCATGAAGTGGCAGCGCACATAATCCTGCTCGGTGGTGAACTGCGTGCAGCCCACCACCCTGGTGGCCGTCAGCGAGGTGATCCCGTCGTCGTAGATGGCCAGGACGCACAGGTCGTAGACCGTCCCAGCCGCCAGGTTGTTGACCAGGAAGGTTTTGCTCGTGGGAGGTATCATTCTGAGGGAGAAGGAAACGGGAGTTACTGAACCCGGCAGACCCCCAGGCACCTCCCCGGCCGTGGCGACCACACCAGGGCTCGGCTCCTCCGCTCCTGCCGCCGTCCCCGCGGCGGCTGCAGTTGCCACCAAGCCCCCCCCGGCTCGGCACGGCACAGCAGAGCCCCCCACGACAGTGACCGTGTCAAAAACGTAAAATAAACGACCAAGCACAGAGAGGTTTGGGCTGGCACGGCCGGCAGTACGGCACCCCCGCGCCGCCAGCACGCGCTGCCGGGAAGGCATTTAGGGACACCTTTCGCCCCGTGTTTTCGTCAGGCTGGGGACGGGAAGATCCGCTTAACTCCTCTACCCTTACAGCCCTCCCGCCCATCAGGTGAGCTCAGGGGATCAGAGGTCCGCTTGGATTATCTAAAAATAACACCGCTCAAGGTGATTTCCCTGTTTGCCAGTAGGAAATGGCGTGAGCCTCTCCCGAGAGCCCCGCCGCCTGTTGCCACGGGCAGGGCTCTGCTCGGAACCGGCCGCTGCCGTGGAGGGGGCTGCCCGCAGGCGGGGGCAGCGGCCAGCACCCAGCACCCCGGCAGGGCTGGGGCTGCCTTACCTGTAAACAAGGGAGTCATCGTAAGTACCGTTGTACTGGATTTGGAACATACGTATCCCAGGTATGTTCCTCTGAAAATTGAATTTCAGCAGCGCGGTAGAGGAGGTCGCTTCCGCAACCACCACCTTCTTGTCTTGGCTGATTTTCGTGTCCCCGTTGCTACTGCTCGCGTTGGAGCCCGACTTGGTGGAAGTGGAGATATCGGAGGAGCCGGGGTCGGGCTCGTGGATGTGGTTCGTGCTGTTCAGCAAGTGGGGGAGTTTGATTATGTGCAGGTCCACCGTCTGCGTGGCCTCCCCCGCCGGATTGGAAGCAATGCAGGTGAAGGAGCCCGTGTCCTTCACCGTCGTTATAAGGATGTCGAGCGTCCCGTTGTCGTACACCACGGACCTCGTGGCGTTTGAAATCAGTTTGCCCTCGGGTGAAATCCAATGGATGGCCGGTTCGGGGTCCCCCCGGGCCTTGCACCGCAGCGCTGCCCGCTGGCCCTCCAGCACCCGCAGCTCGTGGGTGTGCCGGGTGATGAGGGGGGGCTCGCACAGGAACTCCTCCTCCGGGATCGACCAGAAGTACCGGCCGGACAAGAGCGTGGGAGAAGCGCAGGTCTCCAGGTCGTCCTCCCTCGAAAGACGCCTCAGCCACAGAAGCTCACAGTTGCAATGCAAAGGGTTCCCACCGAAGCTCAGCGCGAAAGTCGAGGGGCTGATAATTCCTGAGGTTGCCAGTACCTGAGCTCGCTGGAAGAGAGGGTCAGGCGGTAGCTTCTGCAGTTTGTTGGACGTGACGTCCAACCTGGTCATCTTGTGGAGGTGGGAGAAGGTCCCCTTGGGAATGTGGTCAATCATGTTGTGGTCTAGGCTGAGCGTGTGCAAGCTCACCATCTTCTCCACTGCATCCCAGGGGATGGTTTCCAGGTTGTTGTAAGACAAATCCAGTTCCTCAAGAGCTAAAACATCATCGAAAGCTGTGGAAGAAATTAAAGTCAGCTGGTTGTTGTTAAGTATCAGGTGGTGAAGATTGGAGAGTCCGCTGAACATGTCGTTGGTGATCTTAGTCAATCGGTTGCTGTTCAAATGCAAAGCCCGCAAATTGCGCAAGTCAGCAAATGCGTGAGGTGTAATAAAACTGATTGTATTCCTGGACAGCGTCAGGTCCACCAGGCTGGTCATGTTGGCAAAGTCTTTCCTTTTAATGTTTGTGACAAAGTTGTCTGCCAGCCGTAACTCCACGGTCCTCCTGTCAATGTTGGGAGGAACAAACAAGAGCCCTTTCTTGGCACAAAGGGTGGCAAGGTTCGGAGACAAAATCTGACAGACACAGCGCTTCGGGCAGATCTGAGCTCTCACCGCTACGCCAATGAACAGCAGAAACAAAAGCAGTTTTTCCATTGTAGATCAGGTTCAAGAGCCTGCAAGGGAGAGCAGATGTCTGTCAGTCTCTGCAAGACAAGCAAATCCCGTAGCAAAACAGCAAAGACAAACCGGCCGCGGTTAAACCACGAGGCCGAGGCTCGCGCGACGGTCTGCCGGCCTCCTCTTGTCCCCTGACGTCTCCACCGCTCTCCGCATCCCGACCTAAGCGCTTCCCCCCCACCTTCCAGGGCAGAGCTGGGAGCCGCGCGTGCCTGCAGGCGCCACGTGCACGCCCCGGCACCTCGGTGCAGGCGGCAGAGCCGTCCGGAGCAGCCGGTGGCACCGCGCGGCGCCCCCCAGCCTTTCGGCCCCCCCCGCCAGCGCCCGTCCCCGCGGGCCAGGCTCCTCCGCACGCGCCTGCCCTCGCCGCCCGGGGCCACCCTGCCCTGGCGCCACCCGCGCCCTGGACGTGCGGGATGGCTCGTGCCGGCTTTGCTTGCCAAGCCGAGACTCTCGGCGGCCCCCAAATCGTGGCAGCTCGGCGGGTTCACAGCCATCGCCACCCAGCATTCCAGCTCTTGATGCTATCTGCAGAGTAAACTCGGAAGGAGCTAATTTTATGTCATTCAAAACCCAAAAATGCAAATAAAACAAAACCAAACCACCAAGAAAAGCCCCCACAACAACAGGGATCTAAATAAAAGCGGAACACGGGCTAATTTTAGAGCGTGGCTGTTTTTCCGGCTGCCACAACCAGCAGCGCTGCTCGCCTCCCCCAGCAAGGCTGACAGTTCAATTGGCCTTCTCTCCTGCGCCGCCAGGTCCAGGATCCTCCCCGGGTGTGGGAACAAGGACGGTAACAGCAGTGCCCACACCAGCGACATGGAATCATCTATCAGCCGGGACGCCCAGCGCTCCACCAGAGCTGCGGCGCTGGTTTCTGCGCCAGCGTCCCCCGGGGCGGGGGGGAGGCGCAGGCTCCGCCACGGAGCAGGCAGCGGGGGGGGGGGGAGCGTGGTCTGGCGGTGAAGCCCCCGCGCAGCCCAGAGGGGACGCGAGCAGCCGTGAGCAACGGACCTGGGTGGGACCCCGCGTCGGAAACGAAGCACCCGGCTCCCTTCGGGATGGATAAAACTGCCCATGGACAGACCGGGCCATCGGAGGCGTCACCATCCCAGAAATGCGCCAGGGAAGCTCATCTCAACCAAAATAAAGTTTCACAGCCAGCCATGAGCAGGAGCTGGGAATCGTCAGGGATATTTAAAGGCATTTAAGGTCAGAACAGCGATTACTGCTCTTACTCCATGCTCAGCGCCACACAAACTAAGGGGAGCCAGCAAGATGCAGGGAAGATGAGAGAAAACACCAGCCCCTCAACCCTGCTTTCAGCACGATCAGGTCTTTTTTCCCCCGATATTGGGGCTGCAGGTTTTCATGACGACTGATTCCAGCTCTTAAGTCCCCATTGGGAAAAAAAAAAAGATATATCTTCAACCAAGGATGCTGGTGCGGGCACGGCCATCCCGGCCGCAGAGCTGGGAGCCGTTACCACGACCAGCACCGGCACTGCTGCCACGAGCCCAGCAGGCAGCAAACCCCCCCAGCAGCCACCCAATGGGTTCCACGTGGCCTGGCCCCCCCAGCGCTGAAGGGCAGGGGGGTCCTGCAGGTGACACGGGCTGGGAGGAGAGCGGCGATGCCAAGCAGCGGAGGAGGCAGAGCGGCACAGCAGGCGGCGTCCCCCAGCCCCCGCGGGGACACCCGGCTGGCCACCTCCTGACGCGGCCGCAGGCTTGGCCACGGGCCGTCACCCACCCTTCCCAGGTGGGAATTTTCTCTTTGAACCTCAACCTGGCACGTTCCAGCTGCAAACGGACTCAGCGCATCCGCAGCAGGGTCCCCAGACAGCCCTGGCCGAGCACACCACGCTCACTTAGATTTGCTAACTTAATACTGCTAATTTAGATTTGTAGCTGTGATTAAAGTAATGCGCTCGGATTCAGCCAAGTTCATTTGAAGAGCTATACGAGATTAAAACCAAATCAGCAAGCTGCATTTACAAGTTTGGAAACACAAGATGAAACGGCGACATAAGGAGACGCAAACTGAAACCACAGCGGGAACCACAAGGTTATGACGAGGTTGCCCACCGGGGGACGAGGGGTTCTTCTGGATCTTAGCAGAGCTTTTGGCGCGGTCTCTGACGGAATCCTCTGCACAAAACGCCCAGCACACGGCGGGAGCGGGACACGACGCGATGGGGCTCCCACCGCTGCCCAGCGCCCAGCTGCTCCTGGGAAACCGTTCCTTACCCACCCATATTGTTCTTTTTTTAAAGTGTCACCCAAGTTGTAACAGAAATACGAGCAAAGCTTAAGAAAAGCTGTGTGTTTGCAGCAATGCTCCCGGAACTGCAAAGCCGTGCTGCCATTTGCTGCTGGAGAACAGCCCTGGGTGCTCCAGCTGATGGAAACAGCAAACCCAGGCTGGCACCGGCGCCCCAGCCCGCGTGCCTCCGCGGCGCAGACGGGGACAGCCCCTCACCCCCTCGCCGCAGGGGCAGCAAAACCCTTCCACCCCCTCGCAGAAGGACGGCGGGGAGCTCCCGCGGGGGTGCCTGGCACAGCGCCCTGCTCACGGCGGTGGGGACATCAGCGCCGTGCAGGAACCGCAGGACCTGGCACCCTCAGAAGCCCCGGCCCCGGCCAGCCAGCCCTTCCCAGCGCGCCCCGACCACGCTCAGGAGCTGCCAGCCACCGCGGCACGGGCACCGCGTACAGCTCGGAGCAGGACGCACCTTGCTGAGCGAGCAAAGCATTAGCTGAGTCGATTACTTGCGTGAAAAATAAAAAAAGAAGAAACAGAGAGCACCGTATTACCATAAATCCAATAGAGAAACGCGAGTTTCCCGGGAAGGTGCCCGCTGCTTTCATTTACTACTTGGTGTCTGCAGAAAGGTTGGGGACAGTCAAGCCCCTCGCGTGACATTTGTGATTCCTGCAAAAAAAAGGCTCTCAGATACAAATTTTGAAATCCTTTGATAATTTGAGTTATTCAGTCTGTCCGTAAACACCCACTAGACATTCCAGCGGGCTGCACCGTGCACTGCCAGGCTGCGCCTCGCCCCCCGTGCCAAGCACCCCGTCCCCCCCCGATGCCAGGCGGTGGCCCCGCGCCGCTGTTCCTGCTCCAGGGCAGAGGAAGCCCTTCCCATTACTTTTCCCAGCGACAGAGCGGGTCCGACAGGGGTCCGACAGGGCCTGGGCTGATGGGGACAGGGCCCCATCTTCCCTGTCCGTCCCCCCCGCCTCTGCCCGGGCAACAGCCCAGCATTTGTCCCCCCCCGGGCGCTCCTCCCGTGGCTCCCGGCTCCATCCCAGCTGTGCTCCCAGCCCGGACCTCAGGCTCCCACTGCCCCACTGGGGGGGCTGCCCCACGGCCGTCCCAGCATGGAGGAAGCACCCCCCGCGCCCACTGGGACGCAGCCGGGGCACAGGGAGGGTGGGGGCCCTCCAGCCCCCCAGTGCTGCCCAGCAGGACCTGCCGGGGGGGGGGGACAGCTCACTGGCACCCAGCCGGGCACTGGCACCCCCCTCCCACCCCTTCCAGGAGAATCCACACCACCGCAGTCGTCCTCTCCTGCGAGGATGGCTGACGCCAGCGGCCCCCGCGCTCCCCTGGCTCCCCGAGGAGGCAGACCCCGGTCAGAAACCTCCGCGGGGCTTTTCCAGGCGAGTGGCAGCCACGCTGTGGCCTCCCGCCCCGCACCCCCAGGGCACGGCACCCGCGGGGCGAGCGGCAGCGCCCCTGCACGCCTCACAGGGCCCCCATCGGCAGCGGCTGCGAGAAAAAACAACCACCCACCGGCTCCCACAACAAACTGAGGTCACGCAAAGAGCTAACAAATGTGAAATTTCTGCCTGGAATTGATCCAAGGGACCCGGGAATGAAATGTCACGCACGCCAGGCTGAGATTGCTCCTTTCTCCCAGTGTGTAGCTTGCTGGGGGGGGTTTTGCCCCCATCTTCTTTGGAGCGATGGGTTTTATGACACTTAGTGCAGCATCTGCCGGCGTGTCCAGGGCTGCAAGGGGTCACATCCACATTGTGAACTGCATAACGCGCGGAAGCAGCGGGATCCAGGAGGCAGTCATTAATTAGCAAACGATTTCCACTGCATCCGATTCCGCTCAGATGGCAGGGGCTCGGCAAAGCCAGCGTGCCAGGGGAAGGCGGCGCGGCGCACCGGGAGCCGTGCAGAGCCAGCTGCTCAGCCATCATCTGTCATCAATGAGGTCACGACAGAAGCTGCCGACCGCCCGTCCCACCCCTCCAGGCCTCAGCAGAAGTTGTGATTTTCAAGGTCTTTGCAAATGCAATTTCATGGTGGGGAAAAAGAAGCCTGGGCGTTGATGATATTCAGCTGCTGGGGATGAGGGATGGGGAAATCGCTGTTACCCGTCACCAGCGGCGCGCTGCAGCCGTGCTGGAATGGGTGCGTACAAGGAGGATGCTGTGATTTATGGCATCAGGCTGCTAGAGCTACTTAAGCAGAGAAGAAGCAGCTTCAGTTTCACAAAGGTCAACGATTTGTAAACACACCCAAGTGTTTTGCTACGTTGGAAACAAAGCACCTAAGAAAACAGAAACACTCGGAGCACTGAACCTCACCCAGAGGTTTCCCTGGGGGCTCTGCTGGCCGCCCAGCGGCTGCATGGGCCAGGACCATGGAGAGGGACCACGGGCCAGGACCATGGAGAGGGACCACGGGCCAGGACCATGGAGCAGGGCCATGGAGAGGGACCATGGGACAGGACCACGGGCCAGGACCATGGAGAGGGACCACGGGCCAGCACCACGGGCCAGGACCACGGTCCCTCCCCCAGTGGAGTGCACGCAGTTCCCCACCAGACGCAAAGCTCTCGCGGGTGAGGAGCAGCATCCCCTGGCAGGGGCAGCAGGAGCCCTGCACTGCCAGGCAACCCCCCGAGCCAGCCCCCCCGAGCCAGCCCCCCCGAGCCAGCCCCCCCCGAGCC
>JADKXX010010181.1:0-12504 GCA_017310255.1 Butorides virescens | reverse complement strand
GGGGCAGGGGCAGGGGCAGGGGCAGGGGTGGGCGAGGGCTGGGGTGGGCGAGGGCAGGGGCAGGGGCAGGGGCAGGGGCAGGGGCAGGGGCAGGGGCAGGGGTGGGCGAGGGCAGGGGCAGGGGTGGGCGAGGGCAGCCTCTCCTCTGCAGCGTCCCCAGCCGCTCCGCTCCTCCCACCTGCAGCCAGGGCCTCCCCCCCCTCTGCTCTGCCTGCCCCTGATTTTGGCAGGGGGAAGGGCTGACTGCGGGGCCTCGGCCGGGGGGGTCCCCGCCAGCCCGGCGCTTCGGGGCTCCCCTCCTGCCTGGGGGGGCGAGCCCCCTCCCTGCCAGGCGCGCCCCAGAAAGCAGGCGCTGCACAACCGGAGCAGCTTCTGCCGGGCTCCCACCTCACCCCCGCTCCTCAGGGACAAACAACGCCCCTCGGCCGCAGGGTGCTCAGGGTGCTCCGGGTGCTCCCGCACCCCCAGGCCACGCCAGCCGCCTCCACCTCCGCACACGCACATGGCGCAGATCCCCCCCTTCTTCCCAGATCCCCCCCTCTCCCCATATCCCCCTTCTCCCCATATCCCCCATCTCCCCAGATCCCCCTTCTCCGCGTGGCGCTGGTGTCCAGCCCGTGGCGGGAGGCGCTGTCTGATCTCCGCTGCAGACCGAGCACAATTTTTTCATGAGCTTGCAGGGAAAAGCAGAGCATGCTTCCGAGCAGCGTTCATTCTTTCGGACAGCGGAACCCCCCGCTCTTTCTGGAAAGTTCTGGCAGCTCTGGAAAGGCCTTTTGTGCCCGCCACGTCCCAGCTGCGCGCTGGGGCTGGGCCGGCCCGGTGTCATGGCACATCACCTCCCGCTGAGATTTGCACCACGATTTAATCCCCAAATCCACCAGATAGCCGCATTCCCCCCCGGAGCTGCTCTCGTACCGACGGGAAGGAGCGGTGGCGTTCCCGGCTCCCTGCTGGCAGAGCTGCGCCCAGCCCCGCGTCGCTCGACGCCCCCGCGCCCCCCGCGCAGAGCCGGCCCGCGCAGCGCTGGGGAGAACGCCCGCGCCCCCCGCCCTGCCCGCGCCCCCCGCAATCACCGCCCGGACCGGGGGCATCTCCCCGCGCACGGGGCTCACAGCGTTTGGGACCCCCTCTGAGCCCCCGTTTGCGTCCCCCTCCGCACCGTGGCACCCGAGCACGGGGGACGGGGACGGGGACAGGGACCAGACCAGCGCTTCGGCCGGGCTCAGCTCCCGCTAGGAGCCAGAGCGGTCGGGGCTGACATTTGGGAGAGGGTGCGGCAGAGCGGGCACCTTGCCCGGTGCCCCCTCCCCTGGCTCCCCCCGCTCCCCGCAGGGCAGGGGGGGCTGCTGGGGGGCGGCTGCTCCCCTCGGCCGCTGCCGTCCCGCTCCGGGGTGGGCACGAGCCAGCCGCCGCGCCGCAGAGCCGAGCTCAGGACTCTGGCCTGGCTGGCATCCACATCTTGACATCAGCGGGTCGGCCTGTCACTAATTGAATTATACCTGCATTACTTAATAAACAAAGAGCACTCTCCCCATTAGAACGGTGTAATCCTTTAATTGGTTTATGAGCGCAGAGTCCCACGGGGAGTGTCACAAATCCATCAGGATGCCCTGAGCACCGCGTTCCTGAGCCGGAGAGATAAGGAGTGGCACATGCCGGCATTCGGCTCCGGGCCGAGCGGCAAGGGACCCGCGCCAGCGCTCTGCACCGCGCCGCCCAGCACCGGCACCGGCACCAGCACCGGCACCGGCACCAGCACCGGCACCGGCACCGGCACCGCTCCCCCGGGCAGGAGCGGGCGAGCCAGGCCCTGGCCCCCCGGCACAGGCAGCCCCCATGGCGGCTGGCTGCCCGCCCCGGTGCAGGGCGTCCCCGAGCAGGGCCATGGGCCCCTTCCCGGCCACACAGGAGGGGACGGTGAGCGGGGGAGCCTCCCCGGGGCGCCCCGGCCCCCACTCCGCGCCCAGCCCACCAGGCCCCCCCACGCACGTCCCACCCAGCGCCCGAACACGCACGGCGGGGACACGGCGTCCTCATGGCCCATCGCCTCACCCCGCAAACCCCCTGCCGTTGCGCCACACCGCTCCCCAACGCAGGCGTAACCCACGCCGATGGCCATGAAACTCGGCGCGCTCCGACGCGGCAGCGGAGCCCTGGCGCGGGGGGCCCACGCTCCGCAGAACTCGGGTGTCCCGCTCCGCCACGGCCCCGGGCACAGACAGCCGCTCGGGGTCAAGCCTCCAGCGGAAAAACCCCCTTCCACACCCCACCCCCCGCATCGCCTCCGGAGCTGGCACCGCTGGCCAGAGCAGGGGCTGAGGGGGGGACAGGGCACGGGGTGACCGCCACGGCTGCCGCTGGAACGCCGCGCTCCGTGCCCAGCTGCCCTGCGCTGCCCTGTGCTGTGCCATGCTGGGCCGTGCCACACTGTGCCGCGCTGTGCCACACTGTGCCATGTTGTGCCATGCCATGCCGTGCTGTGCTGTGCCACGCTGTGCCGCGCTGTGCCATGTTGTGCCATGCCATGCCGTGCTGTGCCACACTGTGCTGCGCTGTGCCACACTGTGCCATGCTGCGCCATGCCATGCCGTGCTGTGCTGTGCCACTCTGTGCCGCGCTGTACCACACTGTGCCATGTTGCACCATGCCATGCCATGCTGTGCTGTGTTGTGCCGTGTTGTGCCACGCTGTGCCGTGCCATGCCGCGCTGTGCCGTGCCATGCTGCGCTGTGCCGTGCCATGCTGCGCTGTGCTGTGCTGTGCCGTGCCATGCTGTGCCATGCTGTGCCATGCTGTGCCATGCCATGCCATGCCGCGCTGTGCCATGCCGTGCTGTGCTGTGCTGTGCCGTGCCATGCTGCGTGGGGGCATCTGCTCGCGGGAGGACGCGTGCGCTGCCCCACGGGACGTTCGGTTCAGATCCGCCGTGCCCCGCGTCACGGGAGGATCGCTCTGCGCCCCCCGAGTACGAGCGCGCCTTCTGGTGCGCGTGGTGACGGTAACGCTGTCGCCCTTCGCGCTCCTCTTCCACCCTTCGCCTCTCGTCCCATCCTCCACACAAACCAAGGCAGGGTTGGTGACCATCAGGACCCATCTGGGTACCTGATCTCGTGATGGCCTGGATTTCGGCTGGCGAGGAGCAACCCTGCCCTCCCCACGGCATCCTGAGCCTCCCATCCTGCTGGCCACCATTGTGCTCCTCGCCATTGTTAGTCATTTATTGTTATCGTTTTAACTTTCCCGATGCAATTTAAACACAGCCACATGGTCTGCACACAGGCTTCCTTAACACCTCTTCGCAGAAATGACGCCCATGCGGTTCAGCTCGTGGTGCCCCCAGCGAAGCCGCAGAAGACATCACGACCCCCGCCCGCGAGCAGCCGGGGGCTGCGGCGTCGAAAGAGCCACCGCGCTACGCGGCCGAGCGCCGCCGCGCCACAGGGCGCTTACCTGGGCAGCTTACCTGCCGCTCGTGTTTATATCTGGCACCAGGCCACCCTAGCCGAGCTCATCTAAAAACTGTTTTCCTAATTTGTTCCCTTAGAAATGAATACAATCTCCACGCGGACCGAGCGGGCGGCCGTCAGTGCCCACACCGCCGTGTCTTGTCCCACGGTATTTACCGTGAACGGGGGAGGGCAGGGGGGTGGCTTCAGCCCACAGAAGGTGTCTGCTTGCAGAATGCTGCTTAAATAAACCAAGGTAGAACCAGAGCGGCTGACCCGGGGCAGCAGTGGGCAATAACGAACACAACAGAAATGGGAGCCCCGGGGGAAGTCACCTCCCGTTTGGGGAGTCACCTCCCATTTGGGGAGTCACCTCCCATTTGGGAAGTCACCTCCCATTTGGGGAGTCACCTCCCATTTGGGGAATAACCTCCCATTTGGGGAGTCACCTCCCGTTTGGGGAATAACCTCCCATTTGGGGAGTCACCTCCCATTTGGGGAATAACCTCCCATTTGGGGAGTCACCTCCCGTTTGGGGAGTCACCTCCCCTTTCAGCCACAGCCCCAAGCTGCAGGTCAGGCTGCACCAGCCGGCGTGCGCCCCGCGCGCTTGCTTACGGCCGAGCCAACAGAGACTCTGTCTGCTGTCCCCATTGCTGTCCCCATTGCTGTCCCCATTGCTGTCCCCGCTGCTGTCCCCACTGCTGTCCCTGCTGCCGTCCCCGCTGCTGTCCCCGCTGCTGTCCCCGCTGCTGTCCCCGCGCCTGCGCCCCGTGCATCCCCCGGCCCCAGGAGGCTCCCCAGCACCCAGCGCTTTGCTGTGGGTCAGGAGGGACGCCCCAGGATCCTGCGCCCCAGCAAGGCAGGGGGTGAGCCCTGCAGGGGACCCTGGCTCTGGCAGCCCGACACCCCGCAGCCGGGTGCGGAGGCGCCCCGGGAAGGGGGGAAGCAGGGGGGGGGGCAGCGGCCAGCTCTGCTCTCGGGGCTTCTGGCCGTCCCCCTTCGGACACCCGCACCCCAGGGCGCACCCAGGCAGCGGCACCCCCGGGCCCACCTTCATTCCCCCAGGACGGCAGCAGCGGGGTGCGGGGCAGAGCCCGGCGGGTGGCCACCGCGAGCAGTGCCTGTGGCCAGCAGCCAGCCCGGCCACCGTGAGCCACAGCTGGGGCAGGCGCCGGCGCGTCACACCACCCTGCCCAGCCATGTCACACCGCCACCACCCTGCCCGGCCACCTCACCCCGCCGGGCCGCGGGCCGTGTCACGGCGCCTCCAGACTCAGCACCGGTGGGCAGCGCTCACCCAGGACCCTGCCAGCGACACAGAGCAGTGCCACCCTCCCCTCGGCCGGCAGCCTCTGCAGAGACGCATTCCGCTGTAAACCCCCCACCCCACACAGGGAACTGCGAGGCGCTGGGATTTTTTATGGCTTTCTATTAATTTTTCAAAAGCCAGTGTTTCACAGAATGCACAACTCCTCTACTATTTCCAGGAGCTTCTCCATGTCGACGGGTTTCAGAGGACACCCTGTGCCCCCTCCCCCCCCCGCCCCAGGCAGCACCGAGCCCCAGCAGGGACACGGCCACACAAGCGAAGGCGTCTGGGCACGTGGCACTGCCCCCGAGTGACGTTGGGCGTGACCCCACACGCCTGCGGTAAGGGGGGGCCCGGAGCCAGGAACGCCCCGCGGCGCGTGGACTGACGGCGGGATTACCCACGTACGGAGCTAAGCCGACCTAAGTACGGGAAGCGCCGGGCTGGGAGGGGGCCACACCGGCGCCCTGCGCCCGGGGGCTCTGAAACGGCTCCAGTGGAAGCGCTCCAGCCCCGCGACACCGGAGGTGCCAGTTACACCCTGGGGTGCTGGAGTTTTCTGAAGAAGCTACTAAAACACCTCAAAGACTGCTGCTTTCACAGAACCCCAGAATCCCAGCATGGCCGGGGCTGGCAGGGCCCTCGGGAGCTCCCCCAGTGCCACCCCCCTGCCCAAGCAGGCTCACCCAGAGCAGGGGGCACAGGACTTTGTCCAGGCGGGGGTTGAAGATCTCCAGAGAAGGAGACTCCACAGCCCCCCTGGGCAGCCTGGGCCAGGGCTCCATCACCCTCACACTCAACAAGTTCTTCCTCCCGGTCAACTGGAACCTCTTCTGCTTCAGGTTGTGCCCATGGCCCCTTGGCCTGGCGCTGGGCACCACTGGGAAGAGTCTGGCTCCGTCCTGGTGACCCCCACCCTTGAGATATTTGTAGGTGTTGGTGAGGTCCCCTCTCAGCCTTCTCTTCTCCAGGCTGAACAAGCCCAGCTCTCAGCTTTCTACCACCAGGGTAAGACAAAAGCTCTGCTCCACAACTCCTCGTTGCAAACCAGTTGTGAGGGCCATGGCCGGGCTGGGCACCGAGCTGCTCAGCACCCCCGCACACGCACGCCCCTGTGCCCGCACTTCTCTTTACCAAACCCTGCGCTGAAATACCTTCCTTCCGTCTGGAACAGGAGCAAACCTCCCCGTCGGGGACAACCAAGGAGAGGCCGTAGGGTGCTAACCACGTCCCCATGGGTATTTCCAACGTGCACCAGACCCCGACGGGAGGGCGTCCTG
The DNA here is from genome assembly GCA_017310255.1 of Butorides virescens. Classification (NCBI taxonomy): domain Eukaryota; kingdom Metazoa; phylum Chordata; class Aves; order Pelecaniformes; family Ardeidae; genus Butorides; species Butorides virescens. The sequence continues at coordinate 6,463 of JADKXX010010181.1, read as the reverse complement.
CTGCTTGCTGACGTGGGCACGCAGAGAGGGGAGCCCCAAGTGGGGCATCTGGGGGTGCCCTCCTGCGGCGAGAGGGGGGCTCTGTGCGAGGGAACAAGGAGCGAGACTGCTCCCTCAGAACCCGTCACCAGCTGCAGTCCTCGCCACGGGCTGGGGGACGGGGACGCAGTGGTGTGGGGCGGCCCAGTCCGTCACCAAGGTGGGGGCACCGCGCGACGAGCGGCCCGGGGAGGGGTCCCGGCACGGCTGCTCTGCTAGCAAATGCCAGGCAGATCCTCCGCAGCCAGACGTCACCCGGAGGGCCGGTCCCCTCCGCGTACACCCCGCTGTCCCCGTCCCCAGCACGGTGCGGCACCGCTCCCCCCCGCCCCTCCCGCTGTCCCCTGGCACACGGGGCTCGGGCACGGAGGAGCCGCGGGGGTGCAGCCCGGGGCTGGGACCTGCCAGGAAGCCTCTCTAGAGCCAAAGCCGTAACCCGTAGGGCCCGAGTGCCACCAGACCCCCAAGCGACACCGCACGGCAAGGTCGCCACCCGCAGCGCACCCCCAGCCCCACCGCAGGCCGTGCCGGGGGACGCTGGCAGGACGCTGCCGCTGCGCGTGGCAAACACCGCCGGAGCCGGAGCGGGGGCTGGCGCCGCCCTGGCCTCGTCCCCTCGCGCCGGAGCGGTGGCAGAAGCCCGCAGACCCTCTCCCCGGCCCAGGCTCGGCTGGCCAGAGCGGCACGGCACGGCGCGGCGCGGCGGTGGCTGCCCTGGAGCTGAGGTCTGGAGCCCGGCCCCGGCCCGCGAGCGCAGCACCGGCACCGCTGCAGCCGGGCAGGGACGAGGCGCGAGGCCGGCGTGCCGGGAGGAGCCCTGAGCACGGCAGATCTGCCCACAGCACCGCAAAAACGGCGGCGTACGGCACGGCAGCGCTGAATCACGGTCCGGAATAGAAGGCTCTCTGTGAAACACCACGTACCCAGCAGAACCACTGAGTCACAGCTGACAAGGCGACAAATCCTGCCCGCCTTACTCAGACCTGCTCCCACGGAGCCCTACCGGGGGTCTTTGCAGCAAGGATTTTAAAAGCGCGTCGGTGAAAACAGAAACGGTGCAGGTACCAGGGCACGGGCAGCGCTGCCGGCGGTACCGCCGTGTTTTGCTGGGGCAAAGACTTCAGGTGACGTCATGGCAAACTCTAAACTCCCGCTAAACCCCAGCAGAGATAACCCACACCTCACCCCCGTGCCGCACAACATCTCTGCATTGCTTCTCAGTGTTGTTAAAGAAATCCCATCCCAAATCCTGGGATCAGCAGCTCTGTCACAGATTTTGGGGCTTCCTCTCGGTCTGGCTTTCTCTACGAGGCTTCTTCTGCCTCGTGTGCGTTTCCTCGCGCGGCTGCTGTCCGACAGCCGGCGGCGGTCGGTCCTTCTGCCACACCGCTGCCAGACCCCGCTCGGCGGGCTCTTCCCTCGGGCTCAGGCCCCCTGCTCCGCTCGCCCCCCGGCCCAGCACAGAGACGAGGTAGCACAGAGACTCCGAAATAAATACCTGGGGAATGTCAGGTGCCTGGCAGTGCAACAGGGCTGAGGCAACGAGGACTGAAGGAGTCTTATCTGTCTCCAGCCCAGACAAAGTCCAACGAGTTCTTGACAGAGGAGCCTGAACAAAAACTTTACCGGCAAAAAAGAAGCCACTCCGCTTTGAAGTACAGCTAGCCAACAGCGTTTTCATGGGCATGTTTGGCTAAGAGACAGTTCCTGGTGAGCAGCTTCACCTAAAAGAGCGACCTCAAGAGCAAGGTGTGGGGCAGGGGTCTGCAGCACCAGGACCCAGCTTCGGACGCCCGGTGACTGCCGGCCGCGTGCGCCGCAATCAGAGGCGCTCGCCAGGCGCCCAGGATGGCGTGAACGAGCTGTTTGACAAATCGCCTGCTGCATTATTCAGCCTGCTCGGGGCAAATATTATTTGTAGAGTGATTTATCCCACGGGAACACGAGAGCTGCCACCCGGCTCAGGCCCCAGGCACCGCGCGCCCAGCCTGCGCCCCAGCCGGCCGCACCGAGGTGGGGACAGCGGGACAGCCGGGACGGGGCACGCGGGGACCCCGCCGGACACCGCCTAACGAGAGGGGCAATCTGGCAATCGCCGTGTGAATCGGTGCCCGCCAGGCCACGGCAGGGCACGGCCCCTGGCACCACACCACCTCCCTGCGCTACGCCGCGCGGGCCGGTCCCGGGCCAGGGGCCAGAGCCACGCCGGGGGGCACGGCGCCCGCCCTCGGGCTGCCCTGGGCGTGCAGAGCCCCGGCTGGAGGGGCTGCGGGCCAGGAGCTCCCCCGAGAGCCCTGCCCTCGCCCTCCCCGCGCCCCATCTCCTCCCCCGAGCACCAACCCCTCCCTAGCCCCTCTTAGTTCCCCAAGAACGTCAGCGAGAGCTGCCACAGAAAATAACACGATGGTCATTACTATTCCATGGCGGCGGGCCAGCCAGCCAGCCATTACCACCACAACCCAAGGAGGGACCCTGCCGTTGCTTGCGAGCACATCAGGGGTCTCCCTCCCTGCTCAGGGGCCCCCCCAAGACCCTCGCTAGCTCCAGAGAAAGGGACACAGGCTCACCCCCCTGCAGCCGGGAGATGGGGAATACTTGCGGTAGCCTGGCACTGGGGCACTGCCTTTCACCCCTGGGTCTGTAACACCATTTCCAAACCGCGACCCGGGCAGCCATGACCGCCCCTCCGCACGCCAGCACGCAGCGACACGGCTGCTCGGGCCACCTCGGTCCCCGGCCGTGCCGCGGCGGAGCGGGCGCAGCAGGCAGCGGGATGCCCGGCACCGCGGGCCCTGGGCTCAGCCACGGCGGCCGCCACGGACCGAGCCCGCAGCGCTCCGGGGACGCACCGCCGAGCCCGCCCGTGGCAGAAAATGCCCCTCTCTGCGCTCCCCCCCATCCCCATCGCGGGGGGGGTCCCACCTCGGAGCTCCGACGGGACGGGGCCGCCCGGCGGGAGAACCAACACCGGCTCCCCGACCTGCCGCCCCCCCCGGACAAAGGAGAAGGTGCTGCTTCTCCAAGGTTTGTGGCTGTGTTTTCGGAAGGGTGCCTCAGCCGGGGTGCGGGAGGCGCGCCTGGCTGGCTGGAAGCAAACGGCTCCGTTCTGTTGCCAAGCACAGGACTACGTGACACGTGTTTCTAGAAAGAAGGGCTCGCGCTCGAGCAGCAAAAGCTTTCACTGGTGTGGGTTTGGCTGTCCAGCCTTGAGCCTGGAGGTCCCCAGCATTGCTTCTGTTCCACCACATTTCCCTCTGCTCCCCATCCACAGGGACGAGACGCTTTTATTCCCAAAGCATCTGAGGTAACTACCTCGAGAACAGGTTTTATTTAAAACACAGGCACACACACACCCCTCTTAGCACGAAACTCATCAAATAGCGCCAGCAAGCACATTTTAATAGCACGATATTGAAAAGTAATTTTACTACTAGCTAGAGAACTCTGAAGACTGCAGAGGATATATTTAGATGCGTATAAATAGACAACACTCAGGGATGTCTGGTCAAGGAGCGCAGATCTTGCCTAATGCATGGAATACGCCCGGCCCCAAACGCTTCAACAGCACTTAGGCCTTTTCTGCTTGGCTCGGGCTCTGCAGGCCCGTTAATAGCAAAGCTATTAGGATGATTTTCTGGACCGGCTGCTTGCTCGGAGAATATTCAAAAGATTGCTCTATAAAACTGAGCCTGTTACCACATCTGAAAGCACAGGCAATATTGATCCGCAATGGAAAGCCATTAGCTCTCCAGCGGCTGAAATACCTCCATGTGCCCCAGCGGGCGGACGAGCCCCCCAGGCACCCCGGGGTGCCCCCCCTTCCCAAGGCGCGTCCAGCTGGCAGGCACCCTGGTTGCCCAAGCCCGGCCCCGCTGGCCCGTCGGGGCGGGGGCAGAAACCAGACCGGCGGCCGCAGCCGCCCACGGGAGCCCCGTGCGGGGAAGAGCGGGCTCCTCCCGGCCATGCTGCTCTGCCACATTCTTCTCGGGTTCCACCGGATCCGTGCCACGCTCCCGGCCAGCCCGGTGCCGGGGTCGGGCCACCAAGCCGTGCCCTTCCTCCCGTTCACAACCGGAGCCTGCCAGCGTTCACACCGATGGCGGCAGACGGGAGCCTCTCCAAACAAGAGTTGTACGAAAAACTCCAGCCGAGCCCCACGGAAACCATCCCGAGCAGCGCAGCACCAGAGCCCGGCCCCTCTCCTGGCCACGGGGGGGGCTCAGCCCACCCCCTCCGGCTGGCGCAGGCAGCGGGGAGGCCGCTCCCGCAGCTCCGGGGGTTCGGCAGGCAGGCGAACTCCTTCGGCTTCGAACTCGTACTAGGCACCTGAAACACCCAGGGCTGGCTTCCACTGACGGCGCTGCCGCGATAAAACCAGTAATTGCTCTTTCTGAAAGCAGAAAGGCGAGCTAATATGCCAGGAGAAGCTTCTTAGTGAGGCTTGTGACTCAAGGCCTAACTGGCAAGCTCTGGTACGCATTTTGATACAGGCTTACGCATTTAAATGCATTTATTATGCATTTAAACAAATGCATAATCCCTTGAGTACAGTATATATTTAGAAACGTAGATCGGGAAGGTGTTTGGGCACGGAGAGCACTCGGGCTCTGGTACGGCTCTTTGTGCAGAACCAAACCCGACCCCCAGATCAGCAGAGCCGTCGCCAGGCCTTGCTCCGGAGCCCGCCGGCACACCTCCGCGGCCGGGATGGACCACGGCGGCACCCAAGAGCCCAGGGGCTGGCGCCGAGGCGAAGCCCGTGCACAGCCCACAGCGCCTGGGGGACGTCTCTGAGCCGCCGGGGAGCCCAGCCGGAGCCCCCGCGGCAGCACAAGGCGCACACGGCCCCCGTGCCCAGGCCCAGGCAGCCGGGGTGCACCGGGGGGCAGCCCCACCGTACCGCGGCAGAACCAGCCCCACCGAACCGCGGCAGAACCAGCCCCACCGCACCATGCCGGGGGGCAGCCCCAACAGGCGTGGTCGGCGTGGGCACCTCCACACCGTGCTCCCCGAGATACCCACGGCCGGATCGGTGCTGCCAGAGCCAGCCAGGGCCCCTCCACGCAGGCAGCCACCCACAGCCACGCAGCGGCAACCAAAACGGCTCTGAAGGCCGGGGTGGATGCAGCTCCTCTCGCAGGTTGGCTGCCTGGCCTCGCCGACTTGAGCCAGCACTCACCCGAGGGCGCTCAGAAGGAACGAACCGACGGCACCGCGCTTTGGGAACACATGAGATGTAGGCACCGATGGGAAAGATCACTATCGAGACAGCACGATGACCGAGGCTGGGCTTAGCTGGAGGCACCCAGCTTTCCCACCCCCGGTCTGGGGGACTGGCGAGGTCACTGTCATACCCACAACCGAATCACAGAACCATAGAATCGCTTTGGTTGGAAAAGCCCTTTAAGATCATCGAGTCCAACCGTCAACCTAACCCTGCCATCCCACCACTACACCCTGTCCCTCAGCACCTCATCCATCCTTCTTTTAAATCCCTCCAGGGATGGGGACTCGACCACCTCCCTGGGCAGCCCATTCCAGAGCGTGACAACCCTTTCCATGAAGAAGTTTTTCCTAATGTCTAGCCTAAACCTGCCCTGGTGCAACTTCAAACCATTCCCCCTCATCCTACCGCCCGTTACCAGGGAGAAGAGGCCGACCCCCACCTCACTACAGACTGGTGTCTCCTCCTGAGACTAACACATCCCTCTGCTCTAGACACGCAACGCAACGAGAAAACAGCCCCTGCTCCCGAGGCGCCACGGACCAGGCGAGAGGACCAAGACAAAGGTGCCGGAGAGGCAACGCTGCTGTCCAGCGCCGCCGACGGAAATGGGAGAGGGCAGCGCTGACGGTAACTCCCATGGCAGACCGCAGCAGGCTCCCGGGGGCTGCCGTGACTGCTCCTAAGCCCAACGCTGCCCATGCCTCCCCTGGGCGCCACGGCCCCCGAGCCGGGCCTGCCCCCGGTACGCGCTCCCCCTCCGCCGTCCCCTCCCCGGCTCCGGCGGCTCCCAAAACCAGGGCGCGCGTGTGCTCCCGACACCAACATGGCTGTGAGGTTTCCGCTGGCTCCTCTGCAACTGCTCTGCCATCTCCCCTAACGGGAACCTTCCAGCAGGAAAAAAAAAAAAGGGTTTTATCTTGTCCTACATTCGCCTTCCTGCAGAGGAGAAGTGTTCGCTCCCGAGAGGACGGAGGGGAGGGGAAGGGGGAGCAGCGCAGACGTAGCCTGGGATGCTGGGGACGAGCGGCGGCCCCCCAGGACCGAGGAGCCCGGAGAGAGGTGCGTGCCGGGGCGAGGGCTGCAGGAGGGGGCGGCCGCGGGGGGGGGGGGGGGGGGCTCCGCACCGGCGCCGCGGCCCCGGCCCTCGCGGGAGCGCCCGGGGCCGCGGCTGCCGGCGCCCCCACCGAGCCCCCAACC
>JADKXX010010180.1:0-24312 GCA_017310255.1 Butorides virescens | reverse complement strand
GGGGGGGTCCGCGCCGGTCGGCAAATGCGCCCGCGGCGCCGGGGCAGACGCGAGGGGGAGAGGCGGCGGCGGCGGCTCGGCTCTGACCTGCGTGCTGGCCTGGCTCTGCGCTCCCCCCGGCAGGCAGGCGCCCTGCCCGCGCCCTGCCCGCGCCCTGCCTGCGCCCTGCCCGCGCCCTGCCCGCGCCGTGCCCCCGCCTGCCCGCCGGACCCGTCCCCGAAGCGCCCGGTGTGAGGACACGGGCCGTGACACCTGGCTGGTAGGAGGGGACGGTCCTGGCAGGAACAGGGAAGGCTGGCTGATCCGTGGGGTCAATAAATTTGGGAGCTGCTAGGGGTTTGGTGATCGCTGTCTGTCTCCGGGGGTCTCGTAACGGGGAGGAGAGTGCATGTTACGCTACAAAATACTGACACCTTTCTCTGATGCTCTTTCGTGAGAAAATGTCGGTGACGGTGCAGCAGCCGGAGCAGAGCCGCAAGAGGAGCGCTCCCTTCCAGCCCTGCGGAGGAGCCGCTCTGAACCTCGCCAGCTGCCAGTGACCCTGCGCCTGGAGGGAGGCGTGGGCGTGCGCCCCACACCGCTGGGCATCGGCCCCCTCTCCTCGGACACCCCCCTGGTGGGAAGGCGGGCGGCTGCCTGCCCTGCCGGGGCTGCTCCAGCCCCCGCGCCCGCGATGCTGCCTGCAGCCGGACCAGCACGCAGGGCAGCGGCTGCCGCAGGGAGCAGGGGAGAACGCGCCGGCTGCTCTGGGCACGCAGAGGCGGTGGAAGCAATGCTGCTGGGGCGCGCCGGCGTTTTGCTGGGGATGCACGTGAGGGGAGCCCCGTCCCAGAAAAGGAAGGATGCAGGGACAGTCCTCGCGCCTCCCTGGGGATGCTGCGCAGAAGCTGTTGGTGCCCTGGGAACGCAATGTCTGGCGTCGGTGCGGGGGTGACCAAAGGGGACGCAGCAGCGCTCCCAGCCTCACATCTGTCCTGAGAAAACTGCTCTCCGTGCGAGCTCTGACAGGGAAAAGGAGTTTGGGTTTGTGGCCTCCACAGCAGCGGGTGACCCCGGTGGAGGGAGGAAGGCACCTCCCAGCGCAGCAGCCATCCTCCGCCCGTCCAACAGCCTCTGGAGCCGCCCGGGGCCGGGCACCCGGGCTGGGTCTCACAAGTTAGTGTTTATCTCCACGTCCCAGCTGCTGTTCCATGGAGCTGGTTCAAGTTGTTACAGGGGCAGAGAGGCTAAAATGCTGGCGGGAGCGAGTGACTGAATCTTCTACTCCCTCGAGGGCAAGCTCATGTCGCTAAGCTGATTTTGCTGGGCTTGGCTCTGCGGTTGCTCTCCCTAACACTCGGTTCTAGCACGGTTGCCCTTTGGAGCTGGAGGCAGCCTCGTGCTCGGCCCTGGTTCAGCTTCCACAGCGTGCTCTCCTCTGGAGAGAGCAGAGAGACAAGAAGATGCTCCGTGGTGAAACGTCTGTTACCTTGGCTGACGTCTACCAGATGAGACGGTCTTCTCGGGCTTCGTGTTCCAGCATTTGCTGCCCTGTCCGTTCTCTGCTGCCCCAGGAGCAGGATAGCTGGCGTGGCGGTGGTGCTGAGCGGCTGGCACCGGGGACAGAGCCGAGGGTCTGGGTACGGCTTTGCTGGCAAAAGGGAAATGAAGCAGCCCAGTGGGAAGTCAGTGGGAGCTCACGCTCAGAGCCCTGTCTATACTGGAGGGTACGCGGGTTTGCTGCCGCCCAGCACAAACCCACCCCGAGCACTGCTTGGGGCCGCTCCGCACCGGTGCCGCTGACAGCACAGCCCAGCAACGCGGCGTCCTTGCCGCAGCCGCCGTGGCATCCGGCACTCCCAGGCCTCCGCGGTCTGAAATCGTGCTGGACGTGGGGTTGGAATGGCAGCACTGCCCTGCTGATGCGCCCAGGGGAGAAGGTGCTCCCCCCTAGGGTGCCTGGGCGCGTGGGGAGCTGCGGAGGTGCTGGGGGGCTCGCTCCCTGCCGGGGAGGGGCACGGCCGCTGTGCCTGCAGTGACGGGCCGGCCCTCCTGTGCTCACGGCGTGGCTCCTCCAGCCACCCCCCCCCCCCCCTGGGCCTTGTCAGGCTGCTTTGGGGGTGCTGTCCCACAGCAGCAACAAGACAGATCCTGGGGTCCTCCTGTGAAAGCTGGGCAGCCCCCGAGGCGCTGGGATGCTCTTGGCTGTGATCTGCCTGCAGAAAGCCAGGCACTGCAGCTGCGGGAGGTCCTGTGTGTCCCCTCCTGGGAGCACGGGGTCCGCGACGAGCGTGGGCTCTGGATCTGGGGGACCAGCGGCCGAATGGTGACGCCCTCAGCTCAGCTGCTCTGGGTGCTGCTGCTGGGCGCTCCGGCTCTGCCCTGTGCCGGGGCTCTTCGTGCTGCCGTAACGGGGCATGTGCCCGCGGCCAGGCGTAGCTCCGTGGCTGGTTAGAAGCGGAGTGAAGCCCCAGCAGCTCGCCAACAGGAGCAGTCAACAGCACATTTCATTCCGTGTCAGAGCAAATCAAGCAAATCGCGGACCCAGACCTAAGTGACAACGTGTCACTTGTGCCATTGCAGGGTCTTGCCCCAAAACCGTTCCCCTCCCTCTGGCTCACCCCTCCGCTGTGGCCCCCCCTGGGGTGCTCCCAGCTGCCCGGGGCGGCACTGCGGGGGGGGCGTCTGTGCCTGCACACTCCCGTTGATGCCCAGGGGTGGGCTGTTTTGGGAAAGACCTCGGTGGCCTAGGAAGGGGCAGGTACGTGCCCAGGGGAGCCGCCGCATGCCTGGCAGCGCACCCCTGTGGGTGGTGTCGGCCTGCGTGGCCCCCGGGGCTGAGGGTGCCCGGTGTTACCCAGCCGAGCTCCCGCATAGCTCTGGTCAGGCCTCGCCCTGCCTTGGGGACCCCCCTGCCCCCACTGGGGCTCAGCCCCCACGTACCTCACCCGTTACCCGTCCCGGTCAGCGCTTACCGTGGGTTCTGCCTCACTCTAGCCTCCAAGCACGGCATCAGTGCCAGTAGCTCCTTAACCTGAAACCTTTCCCCTGTCGTGGGTATCACCTTAAAATGGTTTCATCATTGCTTTTTTTGGCTGAGGTAAGGAGAGCTGCTTGAGGAAAGCGCTTTGTACAACACAGAGCTGCTGCTGTGCACTCCTAACCCCTCCTCACGAAGAGGGACCTCGGGCCACCCTGCCGGCTCCCCACGCCTCCCAAACCCACGGGCGCGCCCTGCGCAGTGCTCGCGGGGGGCTGCTCGTCCCACACGGCTCCAGAGTTCCTCCCCTGCCCCACGGCATCGGCCAGAGCCGCGCTTCGAGCTGCGGCGGGGGCTGCTGGCATCCTCGGGCGTCGCTGCCGGGCTGCGGGGCAAGCAAAGCCCAACGCCGCCGCAGGGCGAGCCGGACACCGTGCCCCTTCTCCGGGGCGGCGGCGCGGCGCGGGGGCCCGAGGGAGCGGGTGCTGGGGCAGGCACCGCTCCGCACCAAGGCGAGCGCTGGACGTGGGCCCGGGTGCCGTCCCCGGCGGCGCTGGCGGGGCGTGCTGCGTGTGCACCCCCACGGGGAGCGGCGGCGGGGCCGCGGTGCGGGGAGAGCGCGGGCGGGCGGCCGTGAGCTGCGGCACCCGCGCTGGAGCTCTGAGGCAAGAGGCTGTGAATGTTGGGCTCCGAGATAGACTGTTGTACCTCATCAAAATGTATTTGGAAACTGCAGTGTTTACTCATCCTTACAAGAAGAAAATTCAAAGCCTTAATCACTGAAATGTCAAGTGCCAGGCTGCGTGGAGTGCAGCCCCCTCCTCCGGAGCACCTGGGAGATGGGAAGCGCTGCGGGCGCCGGCGCCGGCCTCTCCCTCCAGGAGCAGCAGCGAAGCGTGATGCCTTGCACTGGGATTCATTTCCCGGGGATTTTTTTTCCATTTTAAGTTCTCTAGTCTGTAAGATGGGGGAGCTGTTGCATTGTACAAAAACCGGCAGAGGCCTCGCTCCTGGTTCCCGGGCATTGCGTCTGCAGCGGGCAGGGGGGGCAACCGGCCCCGCGGGGCTGCAGCCAGCGCCAACGCTTTGCGGGGCACCCGGCCGTGGCCCTCGCCAGCCACGAGGCATGGGGCGAGCGGTGCGTGACCTCGGCCCCGGCACACAGGCTTTGGGGAGGCCCCTTCCTCACCAGCGCTTCTCATTGTACTTGCGGTGAGCTGGCGCGGCCTCTCTGCCCGGGGTGCGTCGGGCAGCGGCCGAGCCCCAGCGCAGACGCGTCCACCGCTCCCCGGGAGCCTCCCGCCAGCTCCGCTCTGCCCGTCCCTGCCAGCCGCCCGCGGACCCGTCCTTGTGCCCCGAACCACCGCGGGGGGCGGGGGGCTGGCGCCGGGTTTGTCCTCAGGCGGGCTCGGCTCGTCCGTTGAAACCGAACCAAGTAAAGAGACAGTTAATAGCTGGAGTGCAGTCTTTCTTATGGTTTTTAATCTATTAAAAGAAAAGTTCAACTTCCATGTAAATCCGAGATTACAGTAATTGCACTGGCTGTTTGCTTGACCTTTTATCAGATTCGCTTTTTGAGAAATAAAATACCGATATACTTTGGATTTTTTGGAAATCTGCGCGATTGTATGAAGATTTCTACCGATTGGTACCTGGCTTTCAAAGAAGTGGCTTATATCCTTCGGTACTCTTTAATCTGTCGCTCCAGGGGGAGGACCGACACAAGCTGGAGCTGGATGCCCGGTGGTGATCTCGCACGTGCAGGGATTTTGCGTTGCCTGAGCACATTCTTGCCTGGGAGAGACCTGGAGGCACAACTGGGGGACGTTTGCTGTGCCGCCAGGAGCCGTCCCCCCTCAGCCCCAACCCCCGGGCAGGGCTCTGCCGCCCTGCGACCCCGAGCCCCCGGCCACAGCCCCGCGTCCTCCTGGGCGTCCCCCGCCAGGCGGCTGCTTTGCTCGCCCCCCGGCCCGCGGGCTGCTTCGTGGCTGGGACCCGAGCTCCTCAAAGCTCAGCCTGTCGAATTCGGCGTGCACCGATATGGGGGTGGGAGGAAATAGGGCAGATGGAGGCCCCACACGTGGAATGGGGAGAGAGAGTTATTGCAGGGCTGTAAACCAGCAGCAGAGAGTAAACCCAGCTGTAATTTAAAAAAAGCAGCCTACCCCTCAAAAGCCTGTTACTGCAAAAGGCCGTTTCCTTCTGCCAGGTTTCACTGTCACCTCCAGGCCGTGGACAAGCGTTCCCAGGGCAGGCAGGGACCGCAGCAGCAGGGGAGCTGCCCGGGCTGCACGGCGTCCCGAGGGCAGGGCGACGCGTGGCGGCGCTGGGGCGGGGGGTGAAGGAAAAGGAGGAGGCTCCCGACACCGCGAGCAACCCCGCTTTTCCAGCTGTAGGCAGGCAGAGAGGTACTTGTGGTTTGGGGGGGCAGACCTGAGCCTCAGTCCGCGACGCCCTTTCCCTGACACGGGAATGGTTTTTGCTTCCCCACCTCAGCAAAGCGCGGGAGGCCAGCGGCGCGGGGCAGGACGCGGGGCCATGGCGCAGTGCCGCTGGGTGATGAGCTGGTTTGGGGGGAAAGGGCTCACGTTTCTTCCTCGGAGGGAGGTTGATCCCGCGGGATCCAAGGGCAGCGGTTGCCGGTCGCTGGATGAGGACGCGGCTCGGCCGTCGCTGGACGCCGGCTCCCGAGGGGTGCGCAGCGAGGCTCCAGACCTCCCAGCACCGCCGGGCAGGGGCAGGATCGCCTCGCCTGGCCGAAGGGAGCCTGGCAATCCTCCCGGGCCAAGGCGGGCACGAACGGACGGGGAGGGCGATGGAGAAATGGCAGAGTGCCCCTCGAGATGCCTGCGATCCCAGCTGGCGGCCGCTCAAGCCCCGCACCAGCGGCTGCTGCCCCTCGGCAGACAGAAGTGCTGGGGCCGAGGGGGGGGGGGCTTCGCCGGGCAGACAGCTCAGGCGCCTCGTCCTGCGTCCCCAGGGCTCAGCACCCCCCGGCGGGACGGACCCGCTGAGCCGGGGGTGCACGCCACTGCCCGTCACCTCCTCCTCCTCCTCCTCCTCCTCCTGGATGCATCTGGGTGTGCCCGCGATGTTTTAATAACGTGTGCCTTAACCCCCGCACTCTCTTCAAGTGGGGGTTTTGGGGTCTGGTCTTTTAAAATTCTTTCCTGCTCACATTTCGTTCTCATGCAATTTATTCCTTCTTTGCGGAGGTGACTTCTCAGTAGACAACAGCAAAACCAACATCACCAGCCTGCTCCAATTCCCTTCGCATTCCTGCCGCTCTGTGAGAGCCACGTGGAGAGCTTGTTTCCATAATAAACGGAGAAATTGTTTGCTCTTCTACCAGCTGCTGATTTAAGTGCTTTCCTTAAGCTAAATCTCGCACGGAAAAGCCTGTCCAATAATTCAAACCCTTTGCTCTGTCTTCCTTCTTCCACATGTCCCATCAGCTCTCTGTCCAAGCAGCAGCCCCTGGGCTCATGTTCAGCGGCTGGGATGGGAGATTGAGGAGCTACCAGGGACCTCCTTCGTGCACCCAAGAAAAAAAAGAAAAACAATTCCTTCGTTTGCAGCCTTTACAGCCTTTAATTTAATTTACAGCCTTTACAGTCGCAGGTTAAAGCCTACAGCAGCTCAGCACTGCCGGGGCCACTCCAACCTTGAGTCCATGGTCACTGCCAGGTTCTGCCCCTGGATGCAGGCAAGGTCTAATTTCGTCTGATGTTCTGCTCCGCGGACAGGGAATGTGATTTTCCACTGGAACAGGAGGAGAAAGCAGATTTAATGATTATCAGGCACAAGCATCCCAAACAAGCAGGATTGGAAAAATAATAAGGTAACTGATATTTTTGGGAAGTTGCTAATTGGAAACAAACACTGAGACACACAGGCAAAAAAGTCCGGTAATAACTCTTCAAAAGAGAGCGAGCTGGAGCCTGGCACGGATCCCCGCAGCTTCTGAGCCTGTTCAATTAAAATCAACACTGAATGGGCTTCCTTTCACTTCCATTACTCAAGCTGCATTCTTCAAAGGGGTAGCAAATGAGTGATATGCATATGAAAGAGCCACGGAGTATGAAATTACAGAATGATACAGGGTTTGGGTATTTGCACTCTGAGATATTAAATCTTCTGAAGGAAAATATTTGAGCAAATTCTGAATAAAGAGCCCTACAGAGGAGGAAGGAAGGGCTGCGAGATAAATCTAATAAGGAAGAGACTAAGCAATCTCCAGGCGCTATTGAATGAGTCCCTTTACCCGGGACACAGGATTTCCAGCCTCGGATTTGCTCTGCCGTCCGGGCAGGGCAGCACGCACGCCGTGGCAGCTTCTCGGGCCCATCTTCCCATGCTCGGCGGCCGTGGGGCAGCGATGGGGAGCGCCGGTGTCCTCCCCGCGCGGCCGCTCCCGGCACCAGCGTGCCAGCGAGCCAGGGCCGGCCCCAGCAGGGCTCCGAGACACGGCTTGGGGACGGCGGGGGCTCGGGCTCTGCGTGCTGGGGCTGCGCTGGGCGTTCGGGATCATCCGCCGCCCCCAGCGCCCCCCATCCCTGCCACCAGCTGGCTCCGTGCTGCTCCGTCCCGCGCAGGCGGCCGTGCCCGAGGGCTGCGTGCGGAGGGGGCTGGCGCTGCCCCCCTCAGGGTCCCTGGTTTGGCACGGGCTCGCCTGCGGGTGGGGTGCAGGAGTTTGCAGTTGCTGCAGGGTCCCCCTTATGCTCATAGAATCACAGAATCACAGAATGTTTTGGGTGGGAAGGGACCCCCAGAGGTCCCCCAGCCCAACCCCCCTGCAGGAGCAGGGACACCTTGAACCACATCAGGTTGCTCACAGCCCCGTCCAACCTGGCCTGGAATGGTCCCAGGGATGGGGCCTCCACCCCCTCTCTGGGCAACCCCTGCCAGGGTTTCACCACCCTCACTGCAAAGAATTTCTTCCTTAGATCCAGTCTAACCCTGCCCTGCTTCAGTTTAAAGCCATCCCCCCTTGTCCTGTCCCAGCTGGCCCTCCTAAAAAGCTTGTCCCCCCCTTTCCTCTGGGCCCCCTTGAAGCCCTGACCGGCCGCACTCAGCTCTGCCCGCAGCCTCCTCTTCTCCAGGCTGAACACCCCCAACTCTCCCAGCCTGGCCCCAGAGCAGAGGGGCTCCAGCCCTCGCAGCATTTTAGTAGCCCCTCGGATCATTTCAGTAGCCCTCCCCTGGCCCCGCTCCAACAGTTCCATGTCCTCCTGGTGCTGAGGGCTCCCGAGCTGGACGCAGGGCTCCAGGGGGGGTCTCCCCAGAGCAGAGCAGAGGGGCACAATCCCCTCCCTCCACGCTGGCCACGCTTCTCCTGATGCAGCCCAGGGCAGGGTTGGCTTCTGGGCTGCCAGCGCCCATGGCCGGCTCATGTCCAGCTTTTCATCCCCCAGCACCCCCAGGTCCCTCTGAGCAGGGCTGCTCTCCATCCCTTCACCCCCCAGCCTGTACTGATACCGGGGGTTCCCCCGACCCAGGGGCAGGACCTTGCCCTTGGCCTTGTTGAACCTCACCTCATAACACAAACCGGGTCGAGGTCATGAGTTGGGCTTGGTCCTAACCCTTTCCAGAGGCTGAGAGACGCCAACAATCACTTCCTCGGCGCCCACCCTGCTGTCCCTCCTGCAGGCGCTGCGTCGCGGCTCGCCTCTCCGTGCAGATCGCATCCCCGCTCCTCGCCGCCCTGCTCGGCTCCGCAGCGCGGGGCAAAGGCAGCCGGCAGCAGCCCTCCTCGCCCCGCTGCTGCCCTAGGGAGCCCACCTCCGCTTTTTTGGCCCTGCATGGCCAAAGGCCTGCTTTATTGCAGCCGGTAGGGAGAGCCGGCGGAGGTGTGTCGCAGCCTGTCACCCACATTTACAGGACAACGTACTCTGTAAATGAAACTTTATTTTATGAGCTCACTCAGAAATAAAGCAAACACCACAAACAAGGGCTCAGTCCCCCTTGCCCAGACCGGTCTTTCGGGTGAATTCACTCATTCACCACTCAAGTCATGAGGTTTCCTGACTTAGAACCTGTAACTCTGAGCTCGTGGCTCTCCCTGGTCGCCCGTCGCAGCCCTCGCGCTGACCCAGCGGTGCTGCCCCCGGCTCACGGCAGGCACGAGCTGTGTTAGCCGAAATCGGAGGCGGGGTGCTGCAGGCAGCCGCACGGCGCCCGGTATTCCCGTCGTTCCCGGGTTTTGAGGGGCGCAAGGGCAGGGCTCGGGCTACCTGCCCCATAGCCGCGCTGTTCTTGCTCTCAGTCTTCCAGCCTGCTTTATTTTTAATATTACGCACAGATGAACAGGCCGCCTGACTGGCACTGAATGGTCTCGCATTTTCAGGAATATGCTGCCTGGAAAACACTTAGGCAGCCGCCTTAGAAAGCTCCTCGCCCTGGCAGCCTCTCTAATCACACAAGGCTGCCACGCTGTGTTTAAAAGGCTCGGAATGCCATGACTTGATGGTAATTAGTGATAATTGTTTCACACACAGGCACTGTATTTGACTAATAACTCCCTTTCCAAGAGTCAGGGAGATCAGGGCTGCCTGGGTCAGGAACCGTCACTGTTCATTACCCTTTTACTCCTCCGGTTGCTGATGCCGGCTTCTCCCCGGCTTCTGCTGGTGTTGACCTTCCCGGGCGTGCAGGCTCAGTCCTGCGAGGTCCTGAGCACCACAGCACCGCCCAGGCAGCACCGGGCCCTGCAGAGGCAGGTCCAGGCACCGCATCCCAGGTCCCCTTCAGAGGCGGCAAGCACAGGTTTTTATTTCTTAAGGAAAAGAGGCAGGCAGGGGACCCCCGCCTGAGCCGGCGCAGGGCGCTCCCGGGCTTTGCTGCTCTTGTAGTGCTGCTGCAGACGAGCCCAGGCTGGGCTAAAGGCAAACAGCTTCAACTGCAAACCCCCAGCAGCCGCTTGGGTAAGTTGAGTCGCTATCCGTATCGCTGAAGTCTGCATCTTGCTTCTACTTTTACGTTTCCCCCCGTAGCTCCCAGACATGGGGTTTTTCCTTTGTTTAATGTCCAGCCCCTAAAGAGAAGGGGTTCCCAGGCACACGGTTTGCCAGTGCGCAGTGAGTGCCCGTGGGGCAGCAGGAAGGGGTCCGGGGACCCCAGGATCCGCACTGTCACCTCCAGCCAAACCCCTCTCGTCCCACACCCCAGCTCTCCTGCCCGGCGAGGTCGCGGGCCCGCCAGCCCTCGGGATTCAGGCAGGGGAAGCTGGAGAACGAAGGCATCGCTGATACCACCACACTGCTGATACCACCACACTGCTGATACCACCACACTGCTGATACCACCACACTGCTGGTACCACCACACTGCTGATACCACCACACTGCTGGTACCACCGCACTGCTGATACCACCACACTGCTGATACCACCACACGGTCTCGAGAAGACGTGGCTGTGAAGGGGGGGGTGGGCGTCTGAAGGGGCCGAGGAGCGCTGCCGGTCAGGGGACACCCCATGCCGGGTGGCCTGCCCCCCGGGTCGGCACTGCCAGCCCGCCACGGGGTCACACCGTCAGCCCTCCGGAAGGCACAGTGTCCCTGCCCAGAGGGTCACCCCAGCCCTCCCGGGGGGTGGTAGGAGCTTGGTCACCACAGCCCCTTGGAAGAGGCTTCTTGGGAGCTGCTGCCCAAGTGCAGGGAGAAGCTGGGGGTCTCCAGGCTTTGCCTGGCCGAGATGAACGGACCTGGCAGGGCGCCGCAGCCGGCAGCCTCCCCACGCCAGCCCGGCCCACGAGCCCCTGCCTCGGCTGCTGCTCAGGGGGGGGGGCTCCTGGGGTGGCGCCTGGTGCACCGGCACAGAGCCCAGGGCCCCACGGGCACCCTCGCCCGCCGTCACGCAGCCACGGAGCCAGGCACCCCCCGGGTGGGGGTCTGCCCCTGCCCCCCTGCTGGGGGTCTGACCCCCCCAGGGAGGGGCCAGGCACCCATGCCGGCCCGAGCTGGGCTCCCGGCGAGGTCTGGGGCTGCCGCCGCGCTCCCGCGCATCGCCCTCCTCCGCCCGCAGGCTTCTTCTCCTGCCTGCCCGGCAGAGCGCCCGCCTGGCCCAGCTCCGCGCCCCAGGGGAGGGCGAACAGCAAACAGCCACCAGAGGCCCCGGCTCCTGCACACCCACCCCCGCACCCCTGTTACTTTACAGACTCGGGGGCAAGATTGCACAGACACAGCGCCCTTGCGAAGCCAGCGAGCGACGTGACCGTGACGTGGCCGTGCATTCAGTGCGCACGGGAACAGGACATTATGCAGGAAACGGGAACCGTGTCTCCAGACGATGTCCTTCCCGCGGCAATGACCACGCGCTCCGGAGGGCGGGGTGGCACAGCTGTCCCCGTGCACCAGGAAAAGGCAGTTCTGGGATGCTGCCCCTGGTTCCAGGGAATGCCCTTGGGAAATGCCTTCCCCTTACGAGAGGCGGCCCTGCCCTGGCGGAGCCTCTCCCCTGGCAGAGATCTGCCGGAGCTTCTGCACCTCGGCGTGCCTTCTGCATTGCCAGCGGCAGACCCCCTAACGCAGAGCACCCTCCAGCCCGCCCCCAGCGCCCCTCCGGATCAGCCCGTGCAGGAGGGGTCGCCTGGCGCTGACCCGCAGACCTGCCTCCCTGCGGCCCGGGCGGGAGGGGGCTCGGCGCTGCTGGCGGCCGGGACGCAGGCACCCAGCACCAGGACCCGCGCGGCCGGTGCCCTGCGCCCCGAGGCAGCCCCGGGCCCATCCGCCGTCCTGGCGCTGGGAGCGGGACGAGGTTTGCCCAGGTTTGGCAGGGCATGGCGGTGGAGCGACAGGGGGCATTCTGGTTTCTTCTGCTTTGAGAAGATGCATCCCTGGCTTTCCCCGTGATTTCTATTCTAAATAAAGCCCCAAAGGCGCTCAGGGTGCTCAGGTTTCCAGGTGCCACAGAGATAGGGCACGGGAGCACCCCCTTTGCCTTTTGTCACACTTTTATAGCCAGACCCACCAGGAGACTGCCCTGGTCCTCTCCGGTCTGGTCGCTCGGCCACACAGCCTGCAGGTGCTGGTTCCACCTCGGCCTCAGGGGCTCCTGCAAGCGGGGTGCGGAGGTGCCACCGAGAGCCCCCGTCCCCGCGGCTCAGTGCCGGGGGGTGCGGCAGAGGAGCGTGTCGCCGGGTTTAACTCCCAGCCCCCCAGCCAAGGCCGGCGGGGGCTGAGGGCACGGCGCCGGGAAGGTGCGTTCCCAGGGCGGCTCGCGCCTGCTCTCACTGCCCTTCCTCGGTGGAAAAGGAGACGTTCTTCTGCGCCGGACCTTCGTGCCCACTGCGAGTCGCTCCCCGCTGCTGCGCTCTCCGAGCATCGCTCGCGCACTTCGGCTCTTTGGGGACCCAGCATGGGGGCCCTGCGGCCCCCCCGAGGAGCTCCCCGCCGGCCCCTCCAGCGCAGCCAGCTCCTCACCTGCCCAGCGCTCACCCGCTGCATCCCCAACCCGAGGAGCTTAAATCAGCATCCTCCCTCCTGGAGCCCGCGCACGTGGGGTGCGTGGTTCCCAGGCCCCTGATACCCCGCCCGGGCAGTCGGGCACTAAGCAAACGCTGGTGGCGGGGGGGCCCCGCTGCCGTTTGCCTCCCTGAAGCCTGGCTTGTTTGAATCCCAGGTTACCCACACCCACTTGTCCCCAGCTGCTTTTCGCCTCAATTTCTCCTGCAACTTTCCGTACTGCTGAGGACTGACCTAAAGATTCCAGTTTTCCTGTCTTACTTCAGCCACCCCTTTCTTAAAACACAGGAACAAGCGCAGCTTTTTTCCCCACCCGCTGATACCGTTCCCAGTTTGGCAGTGATTAAAACCCTCGCTCTGGTCCATCACAACGGTACCTGGGATGAAGACCCGGTTTCTGCGCATGGGAGCATCAGCGGTCTGAGCTGCTCCTCATCCTCAGCCGTTTCCATAAACTTGATTCCTGTCCCACCGACGTCTGCACCGGTGTTCAACACCGCAGCCCCACCAAAGCCGTCACCACCAAGCGCATCCGCCCCGGGGTCCGCCTGCCTTGCCCAGATCTCCTCCCGGCTTCGCCCCTCCCGTAGCACGGAGTGGCCGCCCTCCTCCCCTCCGTGCTGCCGACGGACCGTTCGCGTGGTACCCTACAGGCCTTGCAAAGACCTCTTCCCACTTTTCTTCGTGAAATCTTGGCTTTCTCCAAGATTCTCCCTGTCTCCAACATGTAGTTCCCTTGGGTGGATATGCTTTTTTTTCCCCACCCAAGTTTTCTCACTCCTTATGTTCCCTTCAAAACCGTTCATCCATTTGGGGCAACTTCACTCAAATTCTCCCTTTTGTGGGGGAACCTCCATGCTCAGTGCTCAGCCCGATTGCAGAAAGGCTTTTTTGGTATTCAGGTGGGATTTTTGTCTCTGTTCATTCCAATGGAAGGGCTCACACCCAATAAATAGGTACTAATGTCTCCATTCAGCTTTCTCTCTCCTCATCCCCTCTCCGATTTCAAACCACGCAGCAAAAGGAGCTGCTGCCAGAAAAGCCTTTTACCTTCTGGGAGCCTACGGACAGTCGTGGGTAAGATGTTGCCAATCCCAAAACCTCTGCTCCGTGTGGTTCCCGAGGGAAGGCTGCCGAACCAGCGGCTCGCTCCGGGACGGGGCTGCGCTGCTGCCGGTCACCTCCCAGAGCTGCGCCTCAAGGAGAGCTCCCCCTCTGAAACAGCCACGAATTCATTTTCTCCCTCAAAAACACAGAAGAAGAGAAAAAGGAATAATCTTTCACCTTGCTCATCTGACTGGAAAAGCATTTCTAGAGATCTTATTACCTCCAGCTGATTTTAGATCAGTTGTTAGAGCAAATTTAGCACGGCAATGCAGAGAACCCGAGTGCATTTCCAGTAGAAAGCCAGCAGAGAGTTCTGTCAATCCCGATTTTATCTCCAAACATGAGAAACACCAAAATGTGCAAAAGAGCTCACACATGAAATACCAAGTCTCATTTCTGCAGCATTTCCATATTTAACATAGCTTTAATGAAAAATGTGTCAAACTACCCGGCTGGCCAAATACGGCTTCGCTGCTCCCTTCGTGTGCGCCGCGGCGGCGTCTCCGCAGACCGTCTGCTCGTGGCGAGGCAGCGGCAGCCCCCAGCCCCCAGCCCCGACACCAGCCCCCAGCCCCCAGCCCCCAGCCCTGACCCCAGCCCCCAGCCCCCAGCCCCCAGCTCCCAGCCCCAACCCCAGCCCCCAACCCCAGCCCCAGCCCCAACCCCAGCCCCCAGTCCCCAGCAGGGGCCAGGGCTCAGCACACCCCGAGCCCCCCCGTGCTGACCCCCACGCGTGGGGACAGGCTGCTGCTGGCTGGGACAGAGGGGCCGTCCATGGGCTGTGTCCCCGGCGCCAGGAGCCAGGCGCGGGGGTCCCGGGACAGCGGCCAGCCCGGCGCTGTACGCAGCCGTGACCAGCTTGTGCGGTGGCACGGGGCACCTCCGGCCGCCCGCCCAGCGCGGGGGCACACGCGGGCATGGACGTGTTGGCTGTCGTGGTTTCACCTCGTGGGCAGCTCAGCCCACCCAGCCGCTCGCTCGCTGCCCCCCCGTGGGATGGGGAGAGAATTGGGAGGGTGAAAGTGCGAAAACTTGTGGCTTGAGGTAAAGAGAGGTTAACGGGGAAAGCCAAGCTGCGTGCACAAACAGAGCAAAGTCAGGGATCCATTCCCTGCTCCCCATGGCCCCATGGCAGGGGGTGCTCAGCCCCCCCCAGGACAGCCGGGCTCCATCACGCGTAACGGTGACTGGGGCAGACAAACGCCATCGCTCCCAACGGCCCCCCCTGCCTTCTTCTTCCCCAGCTTTTATGGCTGAGCGTGATGTCCTGTGGTCTGGGACACGAGTCCCAGCCCCTTGAGCCCCCCAGCCCCTCGCTGGTGGGGGGTGAGGAGCAGAGCAGCCCCTGGCGCGGTGCAAGCGCTGCCCAGCAGTGACTAAAGCATCCTGGGGTTATCGACCCCGTGCCCAGCACGGATCCCAAACACAGCCCCATGCCAGCCACTGGGGAGAAAATTAACCCTGTCCCAGCCAAACCAGTAAGCCAGCTAATTCACGTACAGCTGCTCCATCGTCTCCAACACCGCTGCCATGATCAGTAAAACCTAGGCTGTTCTGGGATTGATTTTGAAGCTAAACTCCCACTAAGGCCAGAAAACGGTGCCCAAAAAAGCCTCCTGGCGCCTCCCGCAGCCCTGTGCACAGAGGTAATACGGCGCACTCCGACGTGGAAGCAGGGTGAGGAAGAGGTGGGTGAGCAAGATTTCCCCTTCCGTGGCAATGGGCTGGCGGATTCCCTAAGCCTCGGCTTGTAACTTCATCTGCAGACACCCTGTGAAGATGCTGAGCCGCTCGTTTTACCAGCCCTGGGCTTATTTCAAGCCTGCTTTCTGTCAAAAGCCAGTAATTAGATGCATTCTTTAAATCGTTAAAGTGTTTGTATAGTAAGCAATTACCAAATTCTACGTTACAGTTCTACAATTAGCAGTTCTACATTGTTAATAATGAATTTAAGACTTGTGTAACAACTCTCCGGGGCTTCCCTCCCTCCTGGCAGGACCGCATTTGCCCTACACTAAGTGAGCCTGTGCCCTGGCCAGCAGCCGCGGGGGCTGCCGGGGGCTGCTGGGGGCTGGCATTTCAGCAGTGAAGTCAAACTGGGTGACCAGCACCCGGTCACCAGCAGGGCCATAGCGGCTCCCACCTGGAGCTGCCACGGGGGGAGGCTCCTGGGAAAGGCGTGAGGAGGTGGTCGGATGGGGGCCCACATCCAGCAGGACATGGGGGACCCCTTCGGCCAGGGCAGGGACCCCTGCGGGGGAAGACTGAGGGCAAAGGAGCGATCCTGGTGGGGTTTGCCTTCCTCCCTTCCAGCTGGCCCCGGATGGAAAGGACGGGGCCGCTTCCACATCCTCCAACACCCCTCCCCAGGGCGCAGCACCGCTTGGGGGGCGCAGCACCCAGCCTGGCACCGCAGGTCCCACGACGAGGGCCGTGCGGGGCGCAGCAATGCCAAGGGTGCCCACTGGCAGTTCGGGGCCATGTGGGGCGCGGCGATGCCAAGGGTGCCCACCGGCAGTTCGGGGCCGTGCGGGGCGCGGCGATGCCAAGGGTGCCCACCGGCAGTTCGGGGCCGTGCGGGGCGCGGCGATGCCAAGGACACCCACCGGCAGTTTCGCGGTGCTTTCCAAGCAAGTTCTGCAACATGTGCAAGGACAGAAGCATGTCCAGGAGAATCCTGCGAAACAAATGCGGCCGCGCTCCTGGCGCAGGCGGTACCCGAAACACTCCGACAGCCTGGCCTCACGTTTTCCCTGAGCAGCGGCACAGAACAGCTACATTTCGGATTAGCTCTGCAGAGCCCGTTTTGTGGGCATCCTGCAGCTTATTTCAGTGACCCACCAGCATTATTGCAGTTCTTTGGTGGTGAGAAGGCTGACATTGAATAAAACTTCAGGGTTTTGTCCCATTCCACTTTCCCTTCCCAAAATTCCCTTCTCCCAAACCCCAGTACTAACAAACAAAAGAAACCCAGCCAGGAAGTTGGGCTTTTCTCTCCTTTTTGCTTTCCCCTGCATTGTACCACACCCCAGGGGTTCGTGCCCGTGACACCCGGCGTGCCCACCGCCCCCCGACCGGCTGTGACACCCACCATGCCCACCGCCCCCCGACCGGCTGCTCGTGCCGGTGACACCGGGCAGTGTCTCGGCTTTGCTCACACAGGAGGTGTCCCCAGGAGGACGCAGCGTAACGCCCGGCTGGCCTTCAGTGCCATGGGTGGCCCCGGAGCCCCTAAAGAAGAGGAATCTGGGGCCAGTGACACCGGCAGAGGGCTACAGGCTACCACTGGTCACTTGGCAATCCCATACTTGGATCCCACAGAACTCTTGGGTGCAAATCCCCTAATCCTGGTGGTTCATTAATATTAATCAGTTTAACTGACAACTTTGTTCCTAAGGCAATGAGCTACTTGGAATCATGGTATTCCCATTCCAAGGGACAGTCTGTCCGCGTCACTAATCCTAGGAGATGGCTCAGTTCAGACCATGCCTTGACCTTGACAGGCCACAGAGCCACCGCCTTCCCCGGAACACCAACGGAGGGCAGGTTGCCCTGATCTCTGGCTGATGATTTTTCTGCCTTGGTGGCCTCCACGCCAGCCCTGAGAAGGTGCTCAGGCGCCGGGAGCCGGGGGCTGATCCCTCCCATGTGGCAGCCTGGGGCCGTGCACGTGGCACTGGCAGCACGCCACGTGGGGACAGGAATGGCCCGTTTCGCTTTGATCTGGGACAGCCGTGCAGTAAAGCTGACCTTAGTCCTGTCCTTGGGCCAGCTCCCAACTTCCATCCCACCAGGGCAGACGTGTTGGAGGTGGAAGAGCCAGGGCTCTCCGTGAGGCAAAAGCAGCGCCGCTGCGGTCAGGAGGGAGCCCGGGAGCGGCTGTGCCCGCCCGCAGCCGGGGGGGGTCCTGGGAAGCAAGAGGGGACGGATGCGGCCGCCCAGGCGGGGTGGCAGAACCGCTTCCCAAAAGCGCTGGTCGGGCCATTTCGTTTGACAAAAAAATGGTTCCGGGGGCGGGGGGGGGGACACCTTCTTGTGAAAAGTGTGTGGGGGAGAGGTTCCTCAGTGCCTTTCCACTTCTGCTGGAAGCTCAGGGCTTCAATATTTTTGTTTCATTTGCCATTCCCTCCCTTCCTTTTTTTAATGTCTCTTTTCCAGGGGAGAAAGCTGGCAATGAACTGGGAGGCGTAGGGGAGGGAGACCTGAAACTGTGGGTGGGAGGGGCTTGGGACTAAAACCAGTTTGCAACTAAACCCGGTTTGCAGCTAAAACCAGTTTGGGACTAAAACCAGTTTGGGACTAAAACCAGGTTGCAACTAAAACCAGTTTGCAACTAAAACCAGTTTCTGCAAAAGAGGAAAATCTTCCCAAATGGTTGATCCTTATTTAATCAAAAGTGCAGAAAAAAATATTGACATCTATATTTACACTTTCTGTGTGTGCTTGCTTTGCAGAATCTCACATTTCTCTGGCAGAAGAACGGGGGGGGATCTCCGAGGGGCCCTGGTGGGCTGCGCCTTGCGCCCAAGGCGGGCCCAGGACAGCTGAGGCGCCTCCAGCCAGCTGAACGCCAGCCAGGCAGGGGCTGCTGCCACGTGGCCCGGTGATAAATAACCACCAGTATTCAGCACAGACTGAATACATGCATAAAAATCAGGAAAAATAAATAAATCATGAAGGGGACACCTGAACAGGCGCAGCAGCACAACATTGCGGCTCATAAACTGGACTGTGGGGATCAGAGAAGCGTGCAGGACCAGCCTGCGCTAAGCCGTGGCTTCTCTGCTGCGTGCAATCCATCAGAGCGCTCGATGTACCGCGGGACGCGAGGTGTGCTTCGTACGCCATTAATTATGTCAGCCACCGAAAGCCTAAAATAACATTTTTATCATGATAAATGCTAGTTTCTGGAAGGCGAGGCTCCCTGCAAGGGCTGCATGGGCTTCACCGCCGTCAGCGCCCCGCGCCTGGGCGGCCCCCAGCAGGACACCCGGCCGTCCGCGGGGGGAGGAAAATGATGTCACTGCTGCTGCTGAGGTCACAGCCACGCCGTCCTTCTCAGCTCTCCCTGAATTTAATTCCTCACCAAGTACTCCTGCAGAGCCACCCCAGCCCTGCCCCGCGCCCAGGAGGAGGTGTGGTGTGCCCGGCCAGGGCAATGCGTCACGGGGACGCGCCACGGGGACGTGTCATGGGGACGTGTCATGGGGACGTGTCATGGGGACGTGTCACGGGAACGTGTCATGGGGACGTGTCACGGGAACGTGTCACAGGAACGTGTCATGGGGACGTGTCACGGGGACGTGTCACGGGAACGTGTCATGGGGACGTGCCACGGGGATGTGTCACGGGAACGTGTCATGGGGACGTGTCATGGGGATGCACCATGGGGATGTGCCACGGGGATGTGCCACGGGGATGTGTCGCAGGGACGCAGGGACATGTCACGGGAACGTGTCACAGGGACATGTCATGGGGACGTGTCATGGGGATGTGTCACAGGGATGCACCATGGGGATGTGCCACGGGGACATGTCACAGGGACATGTCACAGGGATGCACCATGGGGATGTGCTACGGGGATGTGCTACAGGGATGTGCCACGGAGATGTGTCATAGGGATGTGCCACAGGGACATGTCACGGGGACATGTCACAAGGATGCACCATGGGGATGTGCTACAGGGATGTGTCACAGGGACGTGCCATGGGGACGTGTCATGGGGATGCACCATGGGGATGTGCCACAGCGGCGTGTCACAGGGACATGTCACAGGGATGTGCCACAGGGACATGTCACAAGGATGTGTCACGGGGGTGCACCATGGGGATGTGCTACAGGGATGTGCCACGGGGATGTGTCATGGGGATGTGCCACAGGGACATGTCACGGGGACATGTCACAGGGATGCACCATGGGGATGTTCCATGGGGACCTGTCACAGGGACATGCCACAGGGACATGTCATGGGGACGTGTCATGGGGATGCACCATGGGGATGTGCCATGGGGATGTGCCACAGGGACATGTCATGGGGACGTGTCATGGGGACGTGTCATGGGGATGCACCAGGGGGATGTGCCATGGGGATGTGCTACAGGGACGTGCCATGGGGACGTGTCACAGGGACGTGCCACGGGCAGTACTCCGGCTGCTGCCATGGCCAGCTCTCTCTCCCTGTGATGCCCCATGGCCCGATGGCTTGGCCCCGGGGCTGCCCCCGCAGGCTCCCACCCGGTGTGTCCCGCAGCCTGTCCCGTCCCGCCCGCGGCTCACGCTGCTGCTCTCACGTCCCACACCGGGCTGTGGAAGTGCTGCTCCGCAGGGCAGAGCTGTTGGAGCACCGACCTGCACCTCCCTGCGGGTGCCCAGGCACGGCTGCGCCCGGCGCTGCCCATCCCCGCGGCTCCGGCGGTGTCCGACACCCCCGAGCCAGAGCGCAGCCTCTCCTGGGGGCGGCCGGGGGGAGCTGCCTGCAGAGGGGCACGGGCAATGCAGCAAACCCTCCAGAGGCAGCGCCTCCCGGGACAGAGCAAACAAAACATTGCTTCAGCAGATGCGAAGAAAAACCCTGGAACGTTCCATATTAATGGGATTTCAACTTTTTACCCTTGTTTGCAGTTAGAAAGAGCTTCAAGCACGTAGTTAGCCAGAGTAACCCTTAGTAGGTGCAAGGCTCACACACAATATTGGAGCCCTGCGTCCAGCTCGGGAGCCCTTGGCACAAGGAGGACATGGAACTGTTGGAGCGGAGCCAGGGGAGGGCTACTAAAATGATCCGAGGGGCTACTAAAATGCTCCGAGGGCTGGAGCCCCTCTGCTCTGGGGCCAGGCTGGGAGAGTTGGGGGTGTTCAGCCTGGAGAAGAGAAGGGGAAAATCTTTTTAGTAGGGCCAGCTGGGACAGGACAAGGGGGGATGGCTTTAAACTGAAGCAGGGCAGGGTTAGACTGGATCTAAGGCAGAAATTCTTTGCACTGAGGGTGGTGAAACCCTGTCAGGGGTTGCCCAGAGAGGGGGTGGAGGCCCCATCCCTGGGACCATTCCAGGCCAGGTTGGACGGGGCTGTGAGCAACCTGATGTGGTTCAAGGTGTCCCTGCTCCTGCAGGGGGGTTGGACTGGGTGACCCCTAGGGGTCCCTTCCCACCCAAACCATTCTGTAATTCTGTGATTCTGTGATTATCGACGTCTCGGTGCAGTACCAAATGCGAAGAGGGCTTCACCCTGAGCACACTGCTCTGTGGGGCTGAGGGCAGGGAATGCAAACGTCTCTGTCTTACAGGGGACTTTTTAGCAAATTAGCGTTCACGTAAGCAGCTTCGTGAGACTGTTTTTAAAACCATCAACTGGAATTCCAAACCCGCCGTGTTGCCCCTCAGAGGACAGGGACGGCGTCGCTGTCTCGCGTGGTCCAACACCAGGGCTGCTGTCGCCGTGGTGCTCCACGGGCACAGGCGAGGGAGATCTGCCGCAGAGCCGGGATCTCCCGCCTCTCCACCTGATACGGCTGGAAGGAAACAGGCGATATTTCAGAAAAAGGCTCTTCAGAGCTGAAATGTCACCTGTCCTATCAATGGCTCTATTAAAGGTATAACCTCTCGCTACAGGTTTTATCTTACTTATGTATTTAGATTATCGGGGCTATAAGTTTGCTATTTCCACAACCTGGAAATCCCATTTTGCACTGTGAGAGCGAGCAGAGGGCACAAAGAGCCCCCGGGTCCAACCAGCAGCCCACGTATCCCTTTATCCGGCATGAGCTGTGCCAGCAAGCAGTGCGCTTCCAGATCCCACATCCTGAAACTCTGCAGATCCGTGTCCTGTACCGTGGAAAGGACTGCTGTCTAATGCTGGGAGTAGCAGAACGCAGGCTGGAAAACGCACGCTGGCTTTGCGGATGAGATCCTGAAGCCAGAAAATCTGGCAGTCTGGTTCATAAACTCAGAAAATGTGCGAAAATGAATGCAAAGCATGGAGAGTGTGGGAACGAGAAAGGCCTAAAAGCGGAGGTGACAGACCTGCACCCTGGCTGACAGCGCTTAACGGGGGGGAGATTAAAGCATGGAATCCCAGGATATTCTTCCAGTATCCAGTGATTTGTGGCTCAAACGGGTTTGTTTTAAAAAAAATCTGGGATTGTTTTTTCTGTTAGAAATTTACTCAGTCACTCCGAGTTCAGGCGAACCCTCAGCATCGGCAACGGCAGCGCCCGGTCCTTGAGCTCCTGCCAGGAACGCGACGGGCGCCCCGAGGGATCCGCCAGCCGAAACCCGGCAGCCGCGCGCAGCGCCGCACCGCCGGCTGTGCCACCTCAGGGCCTCTGCTTCTCTCTTTTCGGATTTTCAGCAAGTCTCTGGGAAGGTCCCCTGCGGTGGCCCACGAGCTGTTCGCTCCAAGCCAGGCCCAGGCGCACTGCTGGGGGGGGGTGTTGTGTCCCGGGGTGGGCGCCCCGTCTCCCCACCGCCTGCGCGCTCGGGCGGGCGTGCTGGGTGCTGGCACGCAACCACCCGCAGCTTCCGACATTCTCAACGCCTTCTGACTAGCCTTGAGTATTTGTACATACAAACCACACGGCTGTGGAGATTTAATCTCCTGACGGAATCTCTTTGCATGCGGAAGGAATCTGTAGAATTATTTCAGCTGGAGTTAACAGTTATATCTTAAACATTTTTATTTTTTTTTACGGATAAACTCAATTTACCACAGCTTGCTCTCAGCAGGGGACTCCATGCTCTCATGATCAAATGGGAAATTGAGGAAGCAAAAATGAGGGTGGGATCCAATGTTATGAAATTAAGCGAGAAGTTTACAGTGATTTTTGGAAAAGGCTGACATTTTGCAGAGTATCTGAGGGTCTCGGTGGTGAACAGGCTGAGCTGTCCCAGGTACCCGTACGGGCCAGCCCGTCATTTGCTGCCACCTCTGTGTTTTCAGCAAAGCTCAGAGGAACCTCGTGTTTGCGCAGCGGCTCAAGTGTTCAGCTGAAGTTTCACCATCCCAGTTAAATGTCCCAGATGTCGGGGAGGACGTTTTTATGCAGGATGGGGTTTGCAGTGCTCCACAGCAACGTTGCACTTGTGGAGTTATTTAAAAATGACGATGAGGCAAGTTCATTACGGAAATTCATTAAACTAGATCTGGTAGAAAAGAATGAGAAAGGCAGTATTTTCCTCCTATTCCAAGTCAAAACGACCCACCAGCTTGAAATCTTGAACTCCTGACACAATTCTCTTTACCTTCCCCCTCATTCATTCAAGTTTTTATCCAAATTCTTAAAAAAAAATTTAAAAATGAGCATGTTGGCATCAGTCGCCGTGGTGGGGACTTTGCTTTGCTTCTCGTATTTCTTAATGGTTTAGGTTCCTTGGCAGAACCCTACCAAGCCCCAGGAGCAAATCTTGGTCCATTGCTGGGCATTACAAAACCGGGCTCTGCTGTTCCCGGTGGTGCCCGGCACAGACGCCCGCCCGCCCCCCGCCCGCCCCCAGGAAAGCCTTTTGCAGACTGGTTCAGGGCTGAGGCCGTTCCTTGGAAGCTGTTCCTGTAAAACCCCGAGAATCCCGAGACACAGAAATCACTCCCCTCGATAAGCGCTCAGGGAGAGCTGCGGGTCCCTGAGCGGAGCAGGACCGCCTGGCCGGGTGCTCCCCCCCGAGTGTTGGTGCCAGCAGCTCACGGGGGATCCATGAGTGGTGTCTGGGTGTTGGATGTGGGTGAGGGCCCCTGAACCAGCCCCTCCCCACCCCAGCCCAGCCCGGAGCAGGGCCCAGAGCAGCTCAGGCCGGTGCCCCCCAGCACCTGGGTGGGAAGCGCTGGAGAAAGCCCGGGGGGCCCGAGCCAGACGCCCGTCTGCCTCCTGCTTCAGGCAGGGCTGATAAACGAGAGCGACGTGGATCCCTCTCCTCCCGTCAGGACTGCTTCTCCTGCTACATTATTTATGGCTTGTCAGAAACCATGATAACTGCAGGATTGTGCTGTGAATTAGGTGTCACGAGCAGCGCGCATTTGCTGTTCCCTCGGTGCTTCCACCTTGCTTCGCTGCAAAGAGCGATTTGTTGATTGCATTTAAATTGGGAGCGCTGTTAGAAGGGGCACGCTGGAGCCTTTTTGCTCAAGCCCTTCCCATTGCTGGTGCCTGGCAGTAGCCCACAGGCTCCTCAAGCCCGGTTATGTACCAGTAACCCCGGGGTGGGGCACCCAAAAGGAGGGTGACGTTTCCCATGGAGAGGGCAGGTCCCCCAGAGGCAGAGGAAGGTACCGACCGCCTGCCCCCACGGCGGGTATGGGGCGTCTGAGGGGTTCGCCCTCTAAGCTGGCCCGAGGGGCCCTGGCGCCAGCTCATCTTCGCCCCAGAGCCGATGGCGCTTTCCAGAGGCAGCCGCGCACCGCCAGCCGCCGGGCCCGGAGCACGGGGGCGCAGGGACACGAACCCGGCGTGGCAGCCGCTCCAGCCACGTCAGAGCTCCGCAGCGCCAGGCCCTGCGCCAGGCTTGGCACCCCGGGCTGAGCTGTGGTCTCTTGTCACGAGACACGAGTGAGGTGGCGGGGCTCTCCGTGGGTGCCGGACGGGAGCGTAAGGCACAGAGACGGCCCACGGGTGCTGCTTGCGTGCACTGAAGGATGCGCCCGTGGCCACGGACGCCACGCCGATTCCAAGCGCACGTTCCAGCCCGGGACAAGCAGGCGTCGCTTTGTCCCGTGCCGGGTTCCCTGCAGCCACCGGGCGTGCTGGCTGCTGGCGGGGGCTGCTGGGGCTGGCTCGTCCCCGGGGGGCACCGTGAGCTG
>JADKXX010010174.1:0-11012 GCA_017310255.1 Butorides virescens | reverse complement strand
CGTACCCTCGCTGCCTGCCCGTACCCTCGCTGCCTGCCCATACCCTCGCTGCCTGCCCGTAGCCTCGCTGCCTGCCCATACCCTCGGGCGCGGGCAGAGGGGGCCGAAGGGGACCAAAGGGGGCCGAAGGGGGCCGAAGGCTCCTGGAGGAGCAGCACCATGCAGCAGCTCCTTCCGTCGGCCGAGCGCCCCTGCCCCTGGGCGAACGGGGGCAGGTCCCGCACGGGGTGTCTGTCAGCGCCGGCCGGCCCCGAGGCTGCCCCCCGGGACGGGCAGCGGCCGCGCAGGGATCCCGCAGCGGCAGGGAAAGGGCAGCGGGCGACAGCCCCCGTCCCGCAGCCCGGGCCCACCCGGCACTGGGAGGGCTCTCCAAGAGCAAGGCTGCTGGGAGCGCCCCTGAGCTGTCCCGCGAGGCCCCCGAAGGAGAAGCCGGGCAGCCCTCGGGCCCCCCTCGAGCAAAGGAGCACTCACAGTCCCTGCGCCCAGCTTTCGGGAGCCCCACGTTCCCAGCCCCTGCTGCCCCCCAGGGGCTCTTCCACCGCCTGTTTCTTACCATCCCCTGGCAGTGAAAACTGTCCCAGCCTCAGACCAGGAAGGCACCAGTGCCTTGCACTGATTTCTTCATCAAACCTTGCATCTCTTAATTAGCAGGTCTTGATTAGTAATCAGGGAGCCCTGAATAGAAGAAGCCAAGGCCCCCTGTGCTGCCTCTCCTTGCTGAACCCCTGTGTCCCCCGAGCCCAGCGGTCCCCAGGGTCACCCACACACCAGGCATGGTGACAGCGATGGCGATGGCGACGGGGCCTGACCCAATCTGCCCGGCGGCCCGTGGGAGGAGGATCCTCTCCTCCAGCTCCCGTGGTTTTACTCCTCAGTTTGCCTCAGGCGAGGCGAAGCGGAGCAAATCAGTTCTGCTGCAGTGATCAGGGGCTGCCTGCCGCTGCGCTAATTGTCACCGACCTGAACAGAATGTCCAAGGATGCCGGTCGTATTTCATCGTACCATCGCAGAATGGTTTGGGTCAGAAAGGACCTTAAATCACCCAGATCCACCGCCCCGCCAGGGGCAGGGACACCTCCCACGGGATCAGGCTGCTCAGAGCCCCGTCCAGCCCGGCCTTGGGCATCCGCAGCTTCCCGGGGCAGCCAGTGCCGGTGCCTCGCCACCCTCAGCGTGGCGAATTTCTTCCTTACACCTAACCTGAATCGACCCTCATGCTTTTTAAACAAGTCCCCTGTCCCGCTCAGTGGAACAGCCTGCGCTTGGCTGTGGGAAGCACTTTCCAAGGAAGCCGGCCATGGGTGCTTGCCAACCCTTGCCATTCCGGGATTCTGGGATTCTGGGGTTGTTACCCCTGCACGAGCTCTCCGTTTGCACTCACTCTTGCTGCGGGTCGCCAGGAACAGTTTTAGCAATTCAGCTTCTACTGAAATACCAAACACCGTGGGTCTGGAAAAGCGAAGGAGCGCGTAGCCCCTCTCCAGCCAGAGAGGCTGAGTTTGGAGTCCACGGCCAGCTAAAAGCTGCATTCTCTCCACTGGCTAAATCTTTAAATCCTAGAGTGTTGAATGCCCCGAGAAAGGAAAGCAAAGCCGCTGTTAATAACGGCGATGGCTAAAGAGCGCATTCTTCTCAAGTGGCTTGTTCATCAGCATGGGGCCGGCCGACGGCGATTGCCATCAGTCACCCTTCGCCCGTAGTAGCTGGTGCCTCAACAAGAAACAAGAAGGCATCCGAGGGAGCTGAAATGCTCGGACTGAGAGGAGGGTAACAGAAATGATCCACCAGCTCGGCTGACGGCCGTGGCACGAGCCCGGACCGTAAAGCCTCGGTGGGCACAGACAGAGCCAGCGAAGCAGCCCGGGAGCGCGGCTGCCGCCCGCCCCGGTGGGATCCTCACCGCCGCGCAGCACGGGCGGGTTGTGCCCAGACACGGGCGTACCGGGCGCTGTGAGAGCAGCCTCTGCTGCGGCGGCCCCTGCAGCTGCGGCGACGGGCACCGCGCGGGCAGGGCTCCAGCAGGCGCTGCCGCGGCTCGGGGAGCTCCAGCCCTCTTGCCTTGCCCTGCGCCAGCCGCGCTGCTGGGGCGCTGGCAGGAGCTGGCACCAGAGCAGGCCAGAGTTTGCCTTTGGGCATCAAGCAGCGTGCCAAGAACAACCATTGCTCGGTGATTCGGAGTCTCATTTGGGTTTGGAAATGCCCCTCCGCACCTGCAGAATCAAAGCATCCCCGGAATTGCAGGGGTGCACACGATGCAGTAACACACGTGGCACAACCTGCTCCTCAGCCTGTGCCAGGCTCCAGAAACCGAGCTCACCGTGCCGCCTCTCCTGGGCTATCCTGCACCGCCCCGCGTGCCGTAACCCTCCCTAAAGCCACCTTCCCCCCCGGACAAACTGCTCGGCTGCTGTGCTAGCCGTAGCTGGGAAAGGGAGTAAATGGCTCTCTGAGCTGTCTGGTTAGCCCGGTGTCCCTCTGTGTGAGGACACTAAAGAGTCGCCTACGGTGAAAATACATCTCTGATGTGAGCGAGAGAGAAACCCGCGCCTCCCCCCACCCCAACACACTCCTGTACGCCCTGGTGGGCCCCGGAGCAGAGGCAGGCGGTACAGCACGGACGAGAGCCCATCTCTGCTGCATTTGCTTCCTCGGGGACGCCAGGTCTGTTCCTGTGGCTCCCGTCTATCCGCAGAGCAGCCGCCCAGCCTTTGTCTCGGTTTATTTTAAACCAGGCTTCCCCCCTCGGTGCTGCAAGACGGAGCAGAGCTGCAAATCCAGACCTCTGGGTCCCGCCGCTGGCAGTGGAGGAGCCTGCCCGTGCGTGAACCTGACCTTCGAGCGGAGCCAGCGCCGAGGGAGCTGTGAGCCCCTGGGTGCTGCTGGCCCTGGGTGCTGCCTCTGGGTGCTGCCACCCCTGGGTGCTGCCCCTGGGTGCTGCCACCCCTGGGTGCTGCCCCTGGGTGCTGCTGCCCCTGGGTGCTGCCCCTGGGTGCTGCCGCCCCTGGGTGCTGCCTCTTGCGTGCAGCAGCTCCCGGGTGCAAGGTCTGGCTGCCGAGGGGCTGGGACGCCGTCTCAGGGGCTGGGTCTGAGCGGGGACCTGATGGGGACCTGACGGAGGGTCACCTCTGCCCCAGCAGCTCTGGCACCACGGTGCTGGCCGTGGCGTGGATGCCCACGCGCATCCTGCGACTGCGGGGGCTGCGCGGGGCGGGGGGCTGGCACTGCGCTCTCCGAGGGGGGGGGTCCTGCTCACTGAGCCCTGCCGGGGAGGGGGCAGCCCCGCCAGGCCCCCTGCCATGAGCTGGGACCAGTCCCCTGGCCAGCGTGTCCCGAGGGAGGAGAGGACGGAGGTCCCAGCCCCAGGCAGCAAGCAGCGCGGTCAGCTCCCGGCAGCGCTCCGCTGACAACAGCTCAGTAGAAAGGACACGGATAAAGGGAGCGAATGCCCTGCGTGCATAAAACCAGTGCCATAACATCTTCATCACCTCCTGTCCAGCAGCCCGGGGAGCTTGCGCAGGCCCCTCTGGGGTCAAACAGCACCCCCAGGCCCCTCCCCGTGCATCACCCCCCTGGAGCCCACCGCAGCTCCCGCAGCGGGCGCCAGCCCCGTGCCCCCCTGCGCAGCCAGGCACAGGCCACCGTCCCCAGCACAGGGACAGCCCCGGCTGGCGGGGCACAGGTCTGCCAGAGCCTGGCAGCCACGTCCCCGGGGCAGGGACAGGCCACCCTCCGCAGGCGCGCTGACAGTCGGCGCTCGCCTATGCAGCAAGGAGCAGTGAGAATTTGGGGGTGAAGTTCTAACATACAAGACCCCGAGAGAAGGAATCCCCCAGTAGCCATAGCAGTGCCGTCCGCTGCACGGATGCATTTTGCAATTTTAAATCAGCATTTGTTTTGCCGTGCTGCTCATCGCCATTAGTACGTAATGGGACACTGTACGCCAGTTTGAATGAATTCCTAATGAGCACTGGACGAAGTCTATTGAACAGGAGATAAATAGGTGATTACCGTGGCTCTGCCCTGATGGATGGGGTTGCCCAGGGACTCGCATGCTGTTTCCATAACCTTTTATGGAGGCACCATAAATCACAGCAGACAGAGTGACCCGTTAGAGCTGTGACCGAAAGAGAAGGGGACTAACTTTAAGGAATAAAACTGAAGGGGCTGACGTGCTGGGTGCCTGCCGGCACAGATCAGGGAAGATTGATGCAGCGTGGAGATGCGATGTGAGGACTCAGCCATCAGGACCCTCCGAAGGAAGCAATGTGAAGATGCCACAAAATAAGGGAGAGAAGTAAAAGGCTCAGGGTTCGTGCTACGGGGCTTGTTTGGGGAGGAGAAGGGACACATTCAGGAAAGGTGCAGCCTTCGGGCCTTCTCTCCAGGGCTTGAAGGTAGCAAATAAATATGAAATTAATACTAAAGAGAGAAAGGGAAAGAGCGGGGAGACACTGTCTACTTTTACACAAGGGTAGAGGAAATCGGGTGAGTGAGAATTGCAGTGGGAATGGGAACATGGGAAGGTAAAAGGCTGGGAAGTGGCCAGAAATGAATGCTTAATTCCCGAGAACAGCAACGGAGTCGAGGATAGGGGCAGCGCACAGGGTGGCTGCCTGGCAAGGGGGGGGGCTGCAGGCAGGGAGGCACAAGGAGATGATGCTGCCCTTCTGCCAAGGGCGGGGGGCACCGGGCTGCGGGCACCTGAAGTCCTGGGGTGGCTCAGGAGGGTGGGTACTTTGGGTAGAAGGAGCACTGTGGAAGAGTTACGACGGCTAGGACACAGTCTGAGCTACTGGCACGAAAAAAGGTGCGTGAGCAGGAGGCACGGGGCACAACCGACCCAGAACCAATGTCAGCATCTGTACCATTGAAAAAAAAATCATTTGTGGTATCTTAAGAAAAGACAGCAGCATGTTGCAAACCAGGAGTCTACAGGAACTACTGTGCAATTAATGTGTGCGGTATGTACTGTGGAGAACGTTCCAAGGAAAGCAGTCCAGAGCACGTACGCCACATTCCGAGGCATCGGAGGCGTCAGGTAAAGCGTAACTCACCGATGTTCTGAGCACGACAAAGTCACCATAAAGGAAACCGTTCCAAAGTACCCTCTAAATACACAACCTCCTCAATGTCAGACAGCTTGACGGTGCTGCACTGCAATTCCAAAGACACTAAACCCCAAGCTCTTGGAGACCGAAGGGCACAACGGGACGCAGTGATGCCAGGAGCAACGGGACGCAGTGATGCCAGGAACAACGGGACACAGTGATGCCAGGAACAACGGGACACAGTGATGCCAGGAACAACGGGACGCAGCGATGCCAGGAACAACGGGACGCAGCGATGCCAGGCACCTCCCCGCTGATCACCGTCACTCTGCCAGCACAAAAAGGCGTTCAGGCAGACACAGACCAGTAACGAAGCTGCCTCTCAGAGCCTCGCGGGATGCTCGTCCCAAGCCAGGGATAGCACCAGGGGATCACAGGGGATTGCTTGCGAAGCTGGCAATGCGGCGCTGAAGGCTGCCATCGTGAGCTCGAGACGGGCGCTCGCGTCTCGCCGGCGAGGGAGTGACAGACGGGGGGACCGGGGGCCAGGAGCCCTCTGCGTGGCGGCAGGCGGCTCATGCCTCGGGTGACAGGGAAGGGGGTTCCAGAGCGGCAGTTTAACGGGAGCGATGGCACGGAGGAACACAGCTTCAGGCCCTGCTGGGCCGGGCCGCGCGTGACGCGGCCGGAGGAAGGGACGCCGCAGATGAGGCGGGGAAGGAGGACGGCTGCAGCAGAACCGGGCTGTGCGGACGCCGGGCAGAGCGGTGTTTGGGTGTGGGGAGGTTCAGCGAGAGGCAGGGCTGGGGCAGGGGTGCCTCTGCGCGTCACCGACCAGCA
Organism: Butorides virescens; assembly: GCA_017310255.1. Taxonomy (NCBI): domain Eukaryota; kingdom Metazoa; phylum Chordata; class Aves; order Pelecaniformes; family Ardeidae; genus Butorides; species Butorides virescens. The sequence continues at coordinate 5,124 of JADKXX010010174.1, read as the reverse complement.
CGGATGAATTTGCCACAGATGAGGTTTCACCGGGCTGAGGGCGGAGGGAAAAAAGCTGGATTGGGGACACCGCGCCCCAGGAAGCTGATGAGAAGTGGAAAAGCATCCTCCTGTTCAGGAGACAGACCTGCAAGCTGAGAGCACGGCGGGGGCAGAGCTCTAGGAGACGAAGAACCAAAATATCTGGCGTAAAAGAGAGGGCCCGGCCATCTCCAAGGCGGCCGAATGGTAAAGGGGGAAAGCGAACGGGAAAGGGTTGGCTGTAGGGTCCTATCAGCAAAGTCTGTCCTGACTTCTGCCATCAGCTCCGGACGCCCCCCTGCAGACGGCGGGGTGCTTACGCATGCGGGGGCTCCGGCGCGCCGCCCGCCCCGCTTCCCTGCTCGGCTCCCGGAGGACTGGAAGAATCTCCCTCTCCATTCCTCGGAGAGTGATTCTGTGTCCTTTGCAGCTGCCTGGGAACGCCACGTGTAACGTGTGCTCTAAGTACTTGTTTATTCTTAAGCGAGCGGAGCTTCTGATGGAGGTCTATCCGTTACTTAAAAGCCAATAAGTCGGAAAAGGATGAAAGGAAGTGCAATGGCCTGTACCACATCATTCCCTACAGTATTCCTGTATGCTGAATATTTCAGTTACACCGTAATCTGCAGATGGTTTGCAATTGAAAAGCCGGGCTATTCCAGTGGCAGCCCTTTTGTTCTTGGAATGAGCTTGGCTTACTGAAGCAAAGCAAGCGATCACCTGATTAATGGCGACATCTATCTTTAAGGAAAAAGGCTGTCATTAGACTAAGCTATTGTGCAATTCTAAAATGCTTAACACTGCGCTTTACGAGGCTGGAGCTCGGTGGCTTGCCTTCCTCTGGCGAGACCAGGCCAGGTCTGGGGGATCTCCGCTGCCCTCTGGGTGGGGGGGGACCCCCGGAGCAGCGGCGGCGGGGAGCGGGGAATACCTGCAGGCACAGACCCCCCGGCAGCTGAGAACACGGGGCAGCATCCAGGGCCCAGGGGAAGGGCTGGACCCAGGGTACCCGGCGAGGGAAGCCCACGGTGCAGCCGGCCTCGCGAGACCCTGGCAAGGGCAGCCGGGTGCGATGGTTGGAAGAGGAGCTGGAAATGAGAGAGCCTGGTCAGTTAGTGAGGGGAGAGAAGAACCACGTGGAAGGGGAAATACAGCAGGGATGATGGACCGGGCTGGTGCTAAGAGCACGGGGCCACGGGCAGCCCCAGCCCAAGTCCGTGTAACTGGGGCGACGCAGCGCCACCGATCCCAGGGGTAAATCCAGAGCAGCCCCTGCCGCCGAGCGCTGCAGCCAGAGGGGCAGAGCCCCCTCGCCTCCTCCCCCGGCCCCGGGGGGTGCAGCCCAGCAGAGCCGGGCTCCCACCGCAGCCACGGCGCAGCCCGTCGCAAGCCCTTCCCGAGGGCTCCGCTTCCCCAGACTCCCCCTCCAAACAACTGCCACCCCTCCAGCTCAGAGTCGCCAACTTTTTTCATACCACAGCACAGCTGGACCCTTGTTTCTGCTAAACATTTCTAAAAAGGCCATTTCTCAGCCGCGGATTTCCTACGCCTGAGCCCCTCCTAGCACAGCTGCAGCGGGGGCGCATCCGTGGGGCAGGAGGTGACCCCAGGGCCATGTGCCAGGGCAGGGGTGGCCCCGGTGACAGGTCCCTGCTGGCAGCCCCGACCCGGCGGGGACAACGCTGGGGCTTCAAACGGGCGGGCTCCATGCAGGCAGCGCTGCCGCTGACCCGAGCGCTCAGCATCCAGGCTCTGCTTTGGTGAGAAAGTCCTTACTCACTGGAACGTTCCTGGAAATCTGCTGTTGTTTCCAAAATGGACAGCTTGCCTGAGATTTCCCAGAAAGGCAGGAGGAGAGCGTAGGTTTAGAGAACAGGCTGTACTTTGCTCTTCCCGTAGGCAAAACAGTTTGTGACCCTGAGAAAAACAATTGAACAGTGGACACTGAAGAAGATACTTGAAAACCTTTTAATCCTAGTGGAAAAAGTTACGTTACAAAGGAGTAACAAATGTGGGGCTTTTCCACACATGATTTTCTTTCTTTTTTTCTGGTTTCAACAATACACTTCTTGCTTTCTTATTTTAGGACAACATGCAGAACTCAGCCTTTTTTATTACTGTGATCAGAAATGGAGTTAAAGTTCAGCCTGGAAGGGCAGAAGATTGACTTTTGGCTGCGAGGAACGCGCACATCCCATGGTCCAGCAGCGCAGCGCAGCCAGCGCGGCACCGACCCCTTGCCCATGGACGGGGCTCGCCGGCGGCTCGCGCGCCTCTGGGCACCGGGGTGAGCGCTGCCAGAGAGGGGCCCGGCGAAGAGCACCCTCACCCCGTCTGCCACAGGGGTCTGTGGGGAGGGACGGGTCGGTGCAGGACGTGGCCCCTCTCCAGCTGGGCCCTGGCACCCTGCAGAGCTGCCGGGGCGGGGGGTGCTCCCAGGGGCTGCTCCCCCCGGCACCTCCTCGCCCCCGCGGCAGCACAAGGGGCCAGGCAGAGCCACAGGGGCCTGTCCGGGTGGGCTGGCACCAACTGCCACGTCCCTTTAGCCTTTAGCAACGTCCGAACCACTGCCGTCTGAATCCAGCTCTCCCAGCAGGGCGCGGGCAGGATCAAGGGGCAGAGCCGGGGGTCCCACCTCCCCAGGGCTGCTCCTCTGGGTGCTGTGCAGAAGCAGATCCTGCAGGTGCTTGCCCTGCTGTCCCAACCCGACCCAACGATCAGCCCGGCATCGTTTGGCTCTGCCTGGCCACGGAACCCTGCCTCCCAGGAGGCGTCTGTCGTGCGGCCGGGATTGCGCAGGGAGGTGATGCCCGAGAGGAGCGCTACCGCTGCCGTCGCCGGGCTTGTGACTCCTTCACACCGGGGATGAAGCTCGGGGGGGTGAAATGGGCATTTGCTTTCTAAGCCAGAACTCTCATTCTGTCTGTCCTGAAAACCGGTATTGCTCCCGAGGCGAGGGGCTGTGGAGAGAGGGGCCAAAGAGAGAGGGCAGCGCTCACAGCGATTTGCAGTCCAAACAGACCAGAATTAGGAGAAGACAGGAAGGAAAGGTGTACGAAACCAGAAGAGAGATGAAGGGAACAAATGGTTTGGAAAAATAACTGTTTGTCTGCCAAACCCCGTCCATTTTGCCCCTCTGGCAGCAGCGTGCGGGGCTTTCAGGCTCCTGGGAAGCGGTGGGCTTTGAAGAGCATCGGGAGTGCTGCGATGCAGTGGCCTGAGCAGGGGGGACGGGGTCGGGGCAGCCGCAGTCTGCACGAGAAGAACCTGAGCCGGCAAAGGCAGACCTGGTGTGTCCGTTCTGGTGTGTCCGTTCTGGTGTGTCCGTTCTGGTGTGTCCGTTCTGGCGTGCTTGTGGCAGCGGGAAGAGAGGTGGCAGAAGCTGCATTTTCCACCTCACAGTTTTACAGGATTTGGGCCAACGTCCATTGGATTTTGCTGGGTGGAAACGACTCGTACATCTCTGATGACGGCTGTTCCTGAGAGACGCCTGCTCGTGTCTCCTCAGACTCCTGTGCTCAGAACTCTGTTCATAACTTTTTATGCAGCTGATGAACTTCAGCTAAGGTGAAATCACACATACGAGGGAACAAGCACATCAGCTCGTGGGAGATGGGCCAGCACTTCTGGCAGCAATCAGAGGGAAGAGCAGCGGGCAGCACGGGAAGCGGCGCAGCCCTCTCGGTACCACGGCTCAGCTTTTGCGGGACCGGGTAAAACTGAGAGCTAAGAACAAAGCCAGCAGAGAGCTTTCTCACTGCTCTCAACTCCACAGATTCCTGCAGAGGTGGCCTCGCTTTAGGCGAAAACGCACCTTTGAGCCAGGGTGCCACGCAGCCCACAAGGATGCTCAGCTCCAAGGGGCACGGCCACCCGCACGCTGCCTCCCCCACGGCCACGGCTGCCGAGCGCCCCGCGCCTCCCGCACCGCAGCATCGGGGACCGCTCTCGGCTCATTCACTGACCGGTGCCGAGCCGAACCCGGCGAAAGCGCCACCAGCAGCCTCGCTGATGAACAGCCAAGCTGCCCACGGAAGCTGTTGTGCTATCGATATGGAAAAACAAACTGATAAAGTCACCACAAACCAATTTCCCACCGGTGATTTTTTTTTTCCTGTGTGGAGAGGAAACTTTCACCAGAAATGGGGGAAAGAATGTTTGAAGTGTTGAGCTTAACACGGAGAAAAACGGGACAGTAATTCATTTTCAGAAACAGTCTTGGCGAAAGGCTCCATCACAGACAATACTTACAATAAAGTCCTGGCAGAATGCCCCCCCACTTGCCGGCCGCAGCCTTTTCTCAGTCTCAAGGGTACGGGCGCACGGAGCAGACAGAAGAACAAGACAAAGACTTCCCTGTAACCCCCCGGCCAGACCGTGTCCAAGTGCCGGGGACACCTCACAAGGTCATGGTGCTGGCTCCCCAGAGCCCCGCAGGCCGACGCAGCCGGTCGCGGGCTGCAGGCAGGACAGTGCCCTTCGCTGGAATTCTGCGGAGCAGCCCGAGCCGTTCGGTGGCTGCCTCTGGCCCGTGGGTTACGCATTTGCTGTCCCTGGCTGGTGTAGTATTTGATTTTGTTTTGTTTAGGACAAGAGGGAACGGCCTCAAGTTGTGCCAGGGCAGGGTGAGGTTGGGCCTGGGGAACAATTCCTTCCCCAAAGGGCTGTCAGGGGCTGGAAGGGGCTGCCCAGGGAAGGGGTCGAGTCCCCACCCCGGGGGGGATTTAACAGCCGGGCAGAGGCGGTGCTGAGGGCCAGGGTTTGGGGGTGGGATGGCAGGGGGAGGGGAAGGGTTGGGCTGGGGGAGCTGAAAGGGCTTTGCCAACCCAAACGAGTCTGTGATTCTGTTCTAGGATTTTGGTCCTATTTCTGTAGGATATTCTACATTTTAAAATGTCATGTTTTCATCCCTCAGTTTCGGAGCAAGAACAACCTGGAACTGGGATATCTGCTCTAAATGTAAAAGCAAGGCTCATTTAACGCCACGATATTTTACTTCTCGGCATATGGCGAACACCCACAGCAGCACGCAGCCTTTTTCCTCCCGGAGAGAGCGCAGCCCTTTCGCAGACGCCAGCCCCGTTTTAGCTCCCTTCTCCCGAC
>JADKXX010010171.1:0-49833 GCA_017310255.1 Butorides virescens | reverse complement strand
GCGCCTCAGCGCCACGGGCAGGCGGGGAAAGGCCTGCTGAAATGGCCGCGGCTGGGGCTCCTTCCCAAAAGGAGCTCCGTCCTGACGCGTGTGCTCCAGAGCCTCTCGGCTTGAGGCGCCCCGGGTGTGGCCAGGGCGGGAGCCGGCAGGTAGGGGCTGCGCTGCACCCCGCGGGCACCAGGCTAACGAGCTGCCCCTAATTGTGGGTACCGCTACAGCTCCAGGTGTCGCGGTGACAAAACAAACCCCATTGTATTGCTGGTACCCTCGAGCTGCCTGAAATCTCCTCCCTTTCCATCCATGGTATTTCTAGCGGTCTATGTAGTTTAACATTCCTGATTGGATTCCTCACCATGTGACACAGAGCGAGTGAGAACTTGTTATGGAGATTTGGCGAGGTTTCCATTCAACAGAGAAGTTTAAATTGATTCCTTATGTTCCCCGCTAATTCAAATGGATTTCATAATCCTATTATCACCAATAAAATTGCCAAGTGATTTTAAATAAAATTACTTCAACGAAAAGAAATCCCGAGTTTTATCCTTTTTTCCCAAAAATACTAATCCAGATTCCAGACACTATATGCATGCAAATACGATTTTTAAACTCGGCTTTGAACAGTGCATGAGGAGGCGGAAGCTGAAGGGAAGGGCAAGAAGCATCTGGAAGGAGCGGGGCTGTCGGGTTGGGGTTCCAGAGGCCATGGCCAAGGCCAGCTGCCGGCCAGCACCCAGCCCTGTCGGCCGCCCCGGAGCAGCGCGCGGAGCGTTGCCCTCGGGAGGGGTGGGCGCAACTTCCCAGCGCCCCGGGGCACGGGGATGGTGGAACCGGGGGCACCGCTGGCCGCTGCTCCTGCAGCCACGCGCCACAGCGGTGGCCAGGCGGCCACCATCGGACCGCCGGCAGGCACAGCGCGGGAGCTTGCACGCGCCGCTGGTGCATCCAGGACAAGTCTGTCCTCAGTTACCAGCCTGCTCTCCAAATCCATGGTTTTCATACATCTCGGAAAAGTTTGTGTGTGGAAAATTTTGTGTGTGGGAAACAAAAAAACTTGCCTGAAGAGTGTAATGGGCTGAACTAATCCCTGCGGCAGCTCCCATGGTCTGCATTTCCATCAGGCCAGCGTGAGCCCCCGTTGGCCCCATGTTAGCCCACTGTGTCCCTGTACAAGCTAAGGCTGCCCCCCGCCACCTCCCGGCAGTGTCGGACAGACAGCCGACGGCACGCGCACGGCAGCGCACACCCAAACACATCCTTCATATATTCTAAGAGAGGAAGACAGAGGTCAGCTAAAGCCCACTGCTGTACCACATAAAGAAATACGCTCTGGATTTGGCTCCGAAGACGTTTTGAGGAAGCCTTACCTTCGCTTTCTTCATTAACCTTCATTTTCTGGTCCTTTTGGGGACCTACGTGAATTGCCTGAAAAGCCGAGGAGAGAGTTTGCTCCTTCAGTCTTCCTGCTGCTGAAGGAGGGAGAAGAACGTGCGAAGCAGCTTTGCTCAGGAAAAGATATCCCTGTAGCATTCAGTGGAACTTTGCAGTCCCGTGTGCCAGACGCTCAGGTTTCTGGGCTCTGCCCGCTGCCCGGAGGAGCAAGGCAGGGAGCGGGGCAGGAGCGCGCCCCGCACGCCCAGCACCACCAGCTGCAGGAGCCCCCTGGCACCGGGTCCAGCGAGCAGGAGCCTGGAGGATGCTTCGGGAGGTCACCTTATGTCCACCCTCCTGTCCTGAGGCAGCACCAGCAGCGCCAAGACCCTCGGAGGAGGCAGCAGCCGTCCGCCACGCCATCTCGGAGTGCCCGGCTCGAACCCAAGTGCTCCAAACCCCTTAGGTGAGCTGCAGACAGGAACGCGGCAGCACTCCGGTTTGCATTATTCTCTGAGGAAGATCTCGTGTTTGCCATGTCTGACCCGGCTGTGCATCCATCAGGAGACTCCCCGTGTTGCTGCTTGCTCAGAGAGCGACCTACATCTCATAAGCTTGAGTTACAAACCCAGCGAGCTGGCTGCCGGGGAGCGGGCTGGCAGGAGGAGTTCCCTCCCAGGATTGTTCATCCTGGATTTTCTTTCTTTCCGCCGGCCGTGCAGACTCTTCAGAGAGCAGTTACTGTTCCGAGGGTTCCCCTTCTCACCCTTGTGTCCCTGTGTTACACATGAACGAACTACAAACCGTTAATTAGGGAGTTTGTCTAATGCCAGTCCCCAGCAGGCTGCTCTCCCGGCGCCCTCCGCAGCGTTTCGGGAGGCTGAAGTGTTCCCAGTTACCTCTGGAAGCGGCGGCAGAAGCGATGCGCTTAGGCACACGTTTGTGGGAGCCTGTGCTTTACGCGGGGGACACAACTTCTCAAAGCTAGAAGGATTCCAGAAAGGTAATAGAAATTCTGACAAAGGCTGCCCAAGGACGGGACCGTTTCAGCAGAAACCCATTTGCAGCGTGCAACTCAAAGTGCACTTTTTGGGAGAAAAGACACCGCAAAGGAAACAAATCCAGCTTCTTTACAAAGGTCTCGCCCCCCGAGCACAGCTATTCCGACCGGGAGAATCCAGCAGCAGCTCCGAGGGCAGAAGGAGCTCTCCCGCCCAGCGTGGCGGCCCCCGGCACACGGGAAGCCTGGCCTTGCCGCAGGCTGGCAGAGCAGAGGGGTTCATGGAAGCCTCCTGGCCAAAGGACCCCATGTGAATAAAAATACCAACTGACTGTAGAACATCTAGATTTTTCCATTTTAAAAGTTTAATTACTTTCCTAATGTCCTACCTTCCTGAGCTTCCCAGTGCACCGCATCCCTGTGCTCTGCTGTTGACGGAGATCCATGAAGGAATTAAACCCCGTTTGTTTCTAAAGCCGTTACAGACCGGGGCGTCCCCGTGCCGGCCTGCTTTCCGCTGAGCGCGGCACGGTGACACCCGCGCTGCCCTCCAGCCCATCAGGCTCCCCCGCTGGAGACGTCCCTGACGCTGGCGAACCCTTCGCGCGGCGTTCCCGGTTCCTCAGTCGGCACGGCTCCGGTCCAGCTGGGGGTCTCAGGGGCCCCAGGCCCCGCGGGCGCTGCGCAGGCTGAGCTGGCTGTGCCGAGGGCAGGGGGGACGGAGCCAAACCCTTCCAGCTCCCGACGCGCCGTGCTGGAACAGCGCACGGACAGCAACCCCTTTGGGTCCTGGGGCCGCGGGGTGGGGATGGGCAGTGGTGCAGCGCCAGGACTGAGCGTGCCAGGAGCTTCCCAGCCTGGAACCATTGCAGTCAACTTCCCCTTGGAACGCGCAGGACCGAGGGCTGCTGGCCAGCCTCCCACGTGGTCCAAGTGCACGTTCTGGTGGTGTCTCCCTCCCAACACACAAGCGATGTTTCCATAGCCGGTAAATGCTCGTTGTGTGAACAGCCACCACGGGAAAGGCAGGAACGGCTTCCTCGGGGCGCGGGGAGAGCTGTCTGTCTCACCAACACCTACAAATATCTCAAGGGTGGGGGTCACCAGGACGGAGCCAGACTCTTCCCAGTGGTGCCCAGCGCCAGGCCAAGGGGCCATGGGCACAACCTGAAGCAGAAGAGGTTCCAGTTGAACGGGAGGAAGAACTTGTTGAGTGTGAGGGTGATGGAGCCCTGGCCCAGGCTGCCCAGGGGGGCTGTGGAGTCTCCTTCTCTGGAGATCTTCAACCCCCGCCTGGCCGCTGTCCTGTGCCCCCTGCTCTGGGTGAGCCTGCTTGGGCAGGGGGGTGGCACTGGGGGAGCTCCCGAGGGCCCTGCCAGCCCCAGCCATGCTGGGATTCTGGGATTCGGTGTCTTTAGAGAAAGGCTCGAGGGCCGTTACTCCGTTTCCAGAAGGATCGGCGTTCCGTGTGTGGGAGCACATCGGGAGATTGACCACAGCCGCTTGCTGGAGCTACGGCCAAGGAGTGGAGCGTCTCTCAGGACCAGAGGCTGATTCAGCGGAGAAAGCCGCTCGGATTTAGTGCTGTGCTTGGGCAGAGCCCGCCAGGCGCGGGGGCCACCTCCCAGCACCCCGCACCCCGCACCCCGCACCCCGCACCCCGCACCCCGCACCCCGCCCAGAGGAGGAAGGGGAGCACCAAGAGGAAGGTGCAAGGTGGCTGCCAGGGTGAGGGCAGGGCAGAACACAGCCGACAGGAGGCACACGGGGGACATGTGCTGGGTAAGGTTAGACAGAAGATAACGCAAAGTGCGCAGGGCTTCAGCTTACGGCAACATAAAAAGTGATTGAAGAAGCTTGCCTTCCCCTTCTGCCCTTCCTCCGGTCTGCAACGCCGACTGCAGGTGGGAGGAGCAGGGGCTGCGGTGCCTCTGTGCACCCTGAAGGATGGGATCTCATCCCTGCTTGTGCGGAGGGAGGCCCCCATCCCAGCCAGCATTAACAGCGCCAGCGCTCGAGGAGCGCCTCCCCGGGACCCGGCCGCTCGCAGGGCGCTCCCAGGGCTGCTCCAGGGGCCCCCCTCGGCACGCACGCCCCGGAGCAGCCGGGGTACCTCGGGTGGAACAGCTCGAGTCCTCCCTCCCTTCCCCAGGTCTCCTTTGGGAGCAGGGAGCAAGAAAGCAGCGCGGAGGGGAGGTGATCTTTTAGAAGGGCCAGTTTTTCAAATAAAAGCATTTTTGTCTCCTTACTGGCTCTCATGCTTTGAGTATTTAAAGCTCAGGGCTGTGTTTAAGCACCTCTTAGAAATGTCAGCTTTTCCGTGGGGACAGCGTTTCGCCCCCCGGCTGTCGCTGCGTCGCCGGAGGCAAGGGTGCTGACAAGGGCAGTGCCCCCCGGGCTGACGATGCACACGTGTGCGTACGCTCACATCGAACGGGGGAAGACAAATGGAGACAAGAACAGCTGAAGCAGTTTAAATCCCTGCACGTTAGCCGGCATGGTGAGGCCTTGGAGCAGACCCCCCCAGTCCAGAAGGGAAACGAGCTCTTCCCAGGATCGTGCTCCGATCTGGGTCACCACATCCCCTTAGATTCGCTGTCCCTCCCTGCTTCCCTGTCCCTGTGCCCCCGCGCTGCCGTACGCAGCAGTCAGCACCAACCTGTGCTGCTGACATCCCCAAGAGCCCTTCACAAACCACGTGCAGGTAAGAGACCGGGTGGGACACGGCAAGAAGAGCTGGGTGCTGAGGGACAACAGCCCCAGGCAGCGCTCCAGGCGTGGGGACAAGGGGCTGGAAAGCTGCCTGGCGGGAAAGGACCTGGGGGGGTTGGTCAACAGGCGGCTGAATATGAGCCAGCAGGGTGCCCAGGTGGCCAAGAGGGCCAAGAGCAGAGAGGCTGTTGTGGATGGAGTGAGAGGGAGGCAAAAATTGTATAGCTTATTGATGTAAACCAGTGAGTTCACAAGGTTCAGTGGTAAATGCGACAGCAGTTTATAAGATTCGATGCGAGGCACCCTGGGGTATTTACTGCCCAGAGGCCAGGGTCAGGCAAAGCTGCCAGGCAGACCCTCCCGTTGAGCCATCAGGCTCAGGAAGGAGCCCCTGGCTTTCTAAACTCCTTCCTCAGAGAGGAGCCGAGGTGCGGCTGGATCCAGTCCTGGTCCCAGCCTTGGCCAGCGGTTCCTGTCTCAAGGATCAGGGATGCGCCATCCATCCTTTCCATCCCTCAGCCAAGGTTTCCGCGTGAGCGTGCTGTGAGCCACGCACCGAGGATCTGCGGGGGTCAGGAACCTCTCAGCCTCGAGGGGTGACCCTGAGAGGGGTCCCTGCTCCCGGGGAGATCCTGGCGTGCAGCCGCTGCCGTGCGGGAGAGCTCCAAGGGCTCTGGGGCTGCTGGCTGGGGATGGGGGCAGGATGGTTGGCTCACAGTCAGATCTGCATCCCGCCCGCTGTGCTCAGGGGGGCACATTCCACAGCAGCCCTTGGCTGTGGTATTGTTATCTGCCCCCCACATCCCCTGGGTGCATCCTTCACGCCCAGACACATCCATCACCACCGCCACGGGTGGGTATCGCTTGGAAGAGCCCGAGGGAGGGGAGTGGGAGGGGAGGGGGGAACACGCCACCACTTTACCTTTATGGCTTCCTCCATTATTTTTATGAAGGATAATGCCAGCTAATCATTAACCATGGTGCATTTTGGGCAACCAGAGCAAATGGCGTTGTGTGTGACCATACAGCATCTGCCTTCCTACTCTGGAAACTAAGTCAGAATTCCTTTCTAATTCCTATTTCTTATCCAATTATATGCACGCTCATTAAAATTAAATTGAATGCACTTGCTTACAACTCTCGACCTGACTCACGTCTGCTTTGTACCAGATCTCTTCCAGCACCGCCCTGAGGAGAAGCCAGCAGAGCCGCAGGCTGGGGTAGGCGAGCGCTCCAGGACAAGGCGATCGTCTCCTCCCTGAACATTCGCCACCCCGCTGCAGCGCTGTGACCTTCCTGATGGCTGGAAGAAATTCCGGAGCAAGGGAATAGCTTCGTTGTGGGGGCAATAATTATCACACTTCTTTTTTCTTATGTATTTTCCTCCCAACCTTTAGAAAACTGCCGGCATATTTTCAGAGCATCAAGCCTGAATTCCTGTTTGCACAACCCATCTGCTGAAGCCAAGTTTCTCAGTAATGGAGTGAAGGGCACGCAGAGCCGCGCTGGCCACCTGAAGCCTCTGGAGGCTTCGGTCCCATTGATCCGGGCACCAAGCAGGGAAAGCTGTGACCAGCACCAGTGGGTTCATGTCTGTGTGCCCCGCCTGCCCTGGGCTCAAACTCGTTCCTCTGTTTGGGAAGCTGAACTGGAATTGAAGAGCACGAGTTAAATATTTCATGTGGTGCTGGAATGTATAATTCATGATCAAATCCTTCAGAAAGGAAAGATAAGACAGAGCTGCAAAAGCTTTAAATAATTTTCTTTAGCTTGTAGACGGGCTGCTCCCCCTTTTCTGTTGGTGGCATAAAGAAAACTAGAAAGTAACGTGAACAGCAGAGAAACCAGAAACACTCAAGGCAGATTGGAGAAATGATTTGTTATTGTTTGTCGACAGACACAATTAGTGCTTTACACGCGCTCCTCCGAAGGCGCGCTCCCCGCTGTGCTGCGCTCCTCCACATCTCCCGCCCTCCCCGAGGCAGAGGATGCGTTGGCCCCAACACGCCGACAGCTCCAGGAGTGGTTAATTCGTGGGGTCCCTCGGCAGTCAGGGGCGGGGGTGTCTGGCAGCGCAGGGCGTGCAGAACAGGCTCCGCTCCCTCCGGACGGGTGCGATGGCTTCGGCGTTCTGAGCCCTGAGGGGTTCGTCCCACCGATGCCGGGGGTGGCGTGGGGGACGCCCGCACCCCTGGGCCCCCCGGGACGGGTGCTGGCCCCTGGTCGCCGGCTGCCGCTCAGGACCAGGCGGGGGGGGCAGGACCCCCGGCCGCCCGCGCTGCCCGCACCTCCCAGCCGCTGCCGGGTTGCCTGCCCTGCCCTGGAGGAAGACCACCGTTCTTCTTCAGCTCACGCTCCCGTCGGCGCATCGCGACCGCGGAGAAGCACTCGATCATTTATTTCTGCAAAAGGCAGGCAGTGCTGAGGTCTCTCCTGGCGGGGGGTGTGACTGCTGCTTGCCCCGATCCATGGTGTCCCTGGGGAGCACAAATCCTGGTCCCAGTGCCCCAGCAGGACAGAGGGCACTTTGCTCCCGTGCTGGAGGGCTGGGGAGGTGGTGGATTGCATCTCCAGTGCATCCAAGAACGCCAGTCTCTCCTGCCAGTGGGCACCGCTGAGAACAGCCTGGCTCTGACCCCCCTGCCCCTCCCTCCGGGTACTCACCCACGGGGGTAAGGTCCCTCTGAGCCTTCTCTTCTCCGGGCTGAACAGCCCCAGCTCTCAGAGATGCTCCAGACCCTTCATCGTATTTGTGGCTATTTTGTCATTTTTGTCACCAAATGGTGCCTTAAGAGCATTGGGTTTAGATTTAGCACGTGTATTAGAAGTGCCCTCACCCTGGGCGGAGAGCAGAACCCGCATCCCTGGCCAGCGCGGGCACGGCCAGGAGCCTGCGGCCGGGGCCTGAGCCGGGCTCATCGCTGCTCGCTGTGGCTTTGCCGGCGCCGGGCGCGGGCGGGCGCCAGGCTGCGGGGGGGCAGGAGCCCGCTGTGGCGGTGGCTTGGCCAGCTCCTTCTGGCTGGGCAGGGGAACTGGGCGCCCCCCCAGCCGCTCACTCTGCCCTGGCTTGGTACCCACGCGTGGTGTCGGTGCCGAATGCCCCCGGCGGAGCGAGCCCCTCTGGCTGCCCGACCCGGCTGCACGCAGCAGGCTGCTCGGCGACCTTTCTGCCTGCTGGGCAAGAGGATGGGCTGGGCAAAAGGAGCCAGCAGTCGCTGAGAAGAGAAATGCAATACACTGCTGAGAGTGACTCTCACGGTTCCTTGAACTGCTGTAATAGCTCAGAGACGACAGCGACCTTGCGATGGGTTTGCAAAGCACAGGGTAGGACTGTAAGTAAAAACCCTCCAACATGCTAAACTGAACGTGCATCAGCGGCTCGTGCCTGTCCCCAAGGGATTTGCTCCGCTCCATCCTTGCTCCTGCTGCCCTGAGCGGTGGCTGGGTCGTGGTAACCGAGGTAGAGGGGTCCCCTCATCAGCTGCAGCCCGCCCTGCCCGGCCCGCGGGGTCCTGCTCGTCTGCCAGGCTCGCCCCCAGCCCTGGGGAGCTGCACCTTGCTGCTGCGGTGAGGGCGGCCCTGAGCCCTGGTTCTGCATCCTCGGCCCCCAGGAGCTCTGAACTGCCCCCCTTAGCACTGCCCGTGGTGCTTCCAAATGGCCCCCGAGAGCTGCACACAGCGTTTCCACGAGATAACCACTGCTAGTTCCCAAAATTACATCGAGTAGAACCACTGAAGAATCCTTTGTGCACTGAGTCGTGCTCTATTAACCACAAAAGACAGCAGAAAAAAAATTACAACTGCCCAAATATTAACCATTATCTGCTGGCATAGATTAGTAACACCCAAACTTCATTCTCTAGAGGCTGCGCTTGCCCGATCAAACAGCAAGGGTTTGTATGTGAGACCCCACCGCAACCCTTCCGCGCTGCCGGGCTGCTCAGACCGCCTTGCTTCAGGCGTCAGATCTCATCAGCGTGCCACCTTCTGCTAAAAGCAGGCGGTTTAAATAAAGCCTTGAGAGGCGTTTGTCGTGCATAAACCCCACCCGTCCGTGCAGAGATCAGGAGCAGAACACTGAAGGGAGGATTTGTCTAAAACCCAAGAACTGCTCTTCTCTGGCTGGCTGCCTGGGCGCCCTCGGAGCCCATTTCTCCTCCGTCCCGCATCGCCCCACGCGAGCGCTGCCCCCCCCACGCCAGGGCAGGGGGATTCAGCTCTGGAGTTGGGCACCAGAGCCGGGGCGCGCGGCTGCCCGCCGGCCCTCGCACACCCGTCCGCAGAGCGCGCTTTCGCCTTAGCCAGCGACCGCTCCGCTCACCCCCGTGTTTACACCCTTTGGTTATTAATGATTGCTAATCCCTCTCCAAACCTTTGAGTTACTTTTCAGGAGTCAAACGAGAGCGGAGGTGGGGTAGCGCCGCCCCGTGCAGCCGTGCCCGGCGGCAGCGATGGCTCACGCTGTAGCACAGCCCCCGGCGCAGCCGTGCCCGGCTCCCCCGCCGCACGCCGCCAGCACCCCGGCCCCCCCCGAAGCCGGAGCTCCCGCCGGGCCCCGCAGGTGCTGTCACCCCTTTCCTGAACGCCGGCGCGGCTGCGGGGTGCTGGCTTTCCCCATGGCTCACACCGGCGCCTGCAGACCTCGGCGAGCCGCGGACATGCCCCGTACCTGATAGACTTCGCATAACCGTAACTGTGATGATGCGAATGAGGGAAGGAAAATCGTGTCGGATTTAAATAGCCATAAGTAAACCCAAGGCTGTGCACAAGCATCCCCCATCCGTCACCGGGCGGAAGGGCTGAGCAGCCGCTGCGGGGCGTTGGCAACGGCGTCACTGCGAGCCAAGGCCCAATTCTGCCCGGCACAGGGAGGGCACACGCTGGGCAACAGAAGCACTGGGTTTAATCAAGTTAAACTTCAGTGACTTCACTCAGCACCATTTCATTAGAAGAACGGTGCTGTGAAAAAATAATTTTCCTTAATTAACATTTTTCTCAATTAATTATTTCTCTCAGAGGAGATCTGAACTTTATTAAATTATTTGAAAGAAAGAAAGCACATCACAACGCAGATATTGCATTAATTCGATGCAACCCATGCACTTCCATTTCAGTAACGGTTGTCATTTGTACTGATCTTTGCAGAACTTCTCAGATCAATAATCTTTCCCAGAGGTTAAATTTTGCCTTAAGTCAGAGACCGTATGAAGGGAAATGTCACGGCTCGGGCTCCTGGAATGTCTTGCGAGCATAGAATGAGACATGAGCAGCAATGTTATTTTTGCCTGGAGGAGCAGAACTCTGTTGATTTGATCATCTGTGCAGCTACTGTAAAACTCGGGCTCTCTGTTCAAGTTAGCCTGGCCCGTTTGGCAGCTGGAGCCTCCTCTGCATCCTTCAGCCCCCTGCTCTTCTGGAACGTCTCTCCTCTCCATCAGACATCCTCCACAAGAGCATCCATCCATCCATCCATCCATCCATCCATCCATCCCCTCTTCTCTACGTGTGTTTTCATGCAAGCTGCTTCTTACGGTGCCACGGCCGGGCATCTCCGCAGGGCTGGGACGCCGACCCCACCGCGGCCGCCGAAGGCAGAGCCAGAGCCCTTCGTCCCGGGAGCAGCTCTGCCCCCCCGGCGCCCCTGCGGCTGGGAGCCAGAGCTCGGCTGGGCTGATGCTCGTGAAGAGGAGCTCCGGCGCCTCGCCAGCCCCAGCGGGGTGGTGCTGGGGTGGGAAGGGGCAGAGCCCCGCCACCCCCCCGGCGTGCGGAGCAGCGGGGTTTGCCATGCTCTGCGTCCGGCCACGGAGCCTCTCGGGAAGGGCTGGGCTGGGGGTCGGGCACGTCCCCAGCCGCCAGCGCCACCGGGGTGTTGTGCCCCAGCACTTGGCCGCTCAGCCCCAGCTGGGCAGGGGGAGGCCAGGCGGTGCCTGCTGGCCACCGGCCCCTGGGCCAGGGGAGCCCAGAGCCCATCGCGGCTGGCTGTGCGTGCGCGGCTGGGCGGGCAGGGGCGATGGCACCCAGCAGCCCCTGGGCAGCCCCCTCTCCCACCGCCCCCGTGCGCCCGGTGGCCCCCTGCAGCGGGGCGATGGGCTCAGCCCCCTGCGTCGGTGCCCGCTGCCTCGGCAGGGCTCGCCCAGCTCGCCGCCGTGCTGCCTCCGAGAGCCCCCGGGAGCAAGCCATGCTCTCGGTTAGCCACCGCAGGCATTTAAAGAGAGTGATTAGTATTCACATAAAGTGCCTCTGAAATCACTCCACACCGTAATTATGCTCAAATTCATTAGCAAGAATATTAGGACTATAATTAAGTTCCAGGACTTGCATGAGCTCCAGACCTGTTACGAAGGTTGGCCACGGGAGTGGTGAGCATCAAGGAGGTAAAATCACACGCACGGCAGCCTGAAGATATTGCTCAGCAGTCTGGAAACCTCATCTTGCCTTGGTTTCTTTTGCAACATCTTCGTATAAATGCCATTTTAATATCTCGTCTTTACCTTTTTCTTTCTGTCGTCGGCTCAGGATTCCTAACAAAACAATTGCAGAGAAAAGCTAGTTCACCAGCTGACTCAAAATTACTCCGTGTTTATACCCTGGTGAAGTCTGGGCAGCATCCTACAAGACTCAGAACCATAATTTCAGGAGATAACTAGCCATAATATACCTTGTAAACACCAATTAGCCCCTGACCATTCCTTCCAGGGGTTATGACGGATCTTCCTTTGGTGGGAGTTCCTCAGTGTAGGTTGGATGCTCCCAGGCACTGTCTCTGTGTGATACCCAAGAGTCTGGGGCTTGGCACAGAAACCGCACCCCAGAGGAAAAGCAAATGTACAAGGCATTGCACATGAGGTCAGGTTAGACCATTCCGGTATTAAAATCCAGCCTACCCCTTCTGAAATCAACATTTTTCCACTTATTTCAAGAAGATATGATTCCACCCCAGTAAGCTATGACACTTTAAACTCTATTTAAAGTTAAATAATGTAAAGTACTTGAAGAAGCCAACGGTGACACGTGTCAGGGGCAGCAGGCACGAAGGGTCAGAAGCCGCTGCAGAGCTGCGGAGCTGAGCCCTGGCGGGGCTGGCCGCACGAGGGGGGTGGTTGGCACGGCTGAGCAATGGGCGCGTGCCGGTGCCCCGGAGCGCTGGAGAAGGGCTCAGCTGGGCAGAGAGGGGCAGCTCCAGTGCCAGCGCCCGGGGTTCAGCGCCGCGCTGCCGCTACCCTGGCGGAGCAGGGAAGGTAAGGGAGCGGGGAGCGGAGGGAGGGCGCTGGCGGCAGGGAGCTCGGGGGAGGCGGGGGGGCGCGGTGCTGCCTTGCCCCTTGCCGGTGCCCACGCAGACCCTGGAGGAGGGCGGCTCTGCCGACAGCAGCGGGGGGCTCGTTACTCAACTCAGCAATTCCGTGGCGGTGCTTAAACACCACTCGGACGAGAGCAGCCCGGGCAAGCTACACAGCGGGCACAAACTCCCTTGGTGCAGTCTCTGGCTGTGTCCACGCTGCCAGACCGCCCAGCGGCCAAACTCGCTGTCCCCGTTCCAACCACCAAGCCCAAGCCTGCGCTCTGTGGGTGCCGTGCATCGCATCCCGCACAGGCGCCGGGCAGCTCTGCCCTGCTGGGAGCATCTTTGCTCCTGGCTGGTGTGCACGGCCTTGCACTAAACCCGCCAACTCGCAACTGTCCCCGCCAAGAAGCAGGAAAATCCATGGAGCCTGTAGTCCAAGCAAGTTCATGACCACTTTGAGCTGTTATTTCTGGGCACAGCTTTGCCGACAGCGTCCTACACTAACACGTTCTTCCCTCCAGCCCCACGGTGCAGGCACCAGGCTGGTTTATGCTGTGGTCCTGGAGGTTTCTGGAGAGGTGCCACCGCGACCATGCCGCGCCTCCAAGACTCCCTGGGAAACCCCCGGGGACAACAGGCTCCCGCCCTCCCTCCTCCTCCTCAGCAGCCGGCAGGCCGGTACGATGAGCGTGAGAGCGCCTCTTCACAAACCCTGTGAGGCAGAGCAGAGAACCTTTGATGTTCAGTGCTTGCCCATTCCACTTGGGAAAGGCAGGTGAAGGGGACAAGTCCTCAGCAGAGGCCGCAGTAATAAGCACCGGCAGTCCGAAGGGATTTGTGGCCGTCCTGCCGGCACCCGGCACGGGGCGAGCCCTGGAGGCAGCGGGCGACCCGGGACGGCGGCACGGCCGGGGCAGGGGCTGGTCCTGCTGCCCTTCCCGGCGTCCCCTGGCATGGGGCACCCGAACCCCAGCCCTTCAGAAACGGGGTCCCGTCCCCTGCGTGCCTCCCCAGACCAGACCCGGGGACAGGTTTCCTTCGGGGGACAGAACAGGGGGGCAGGCGGGCGGGTCGGGCTCCCGCGGTCCCGGCGCAGGGAAGGAGCGCGCCGCTGGGGCCGGTTTCCAGTCGCGCGCCCGGCAAACACGGGGACGTTTCTGAGGAAGGGAAATGAATGGGCTGGGTGACAAGGGCTGACGCTTCCCAGCGGGCCCCAAAAGGCTCGAAGGAGGGGTGAGGTGAGGCTCCCCGGCCCCAGGAGCTGTGTGCACCCCGCAGCACAAGCCACCCGTCTGTAACGCGGCCGTGAAACCCTGCCCGGCGCTGTAAGGACGAAACACGGAGAAGTCTCAGAGAGGAGGCTCAAGGACCATTAGAAGTTAATTGTTCCCTGTTCTTGTCTGATAATGGCAAATGGGGAAAAAAGAAGATATTCAACATAAAAGCTAGATAAGAAAAGCTTCCATTCCTGTGCACATGCCCATAATTTTCCCTGAGAACAGCCTGGAGTTTGTACGCTTTCCTTTACTTGAGCTGTAACTGTGTTTCCAATAGGGACGATTTATCTGTTTCCCGTTCTGTTCTCCTGACATATTTGGTTCTATATGTGAGAATAAAAATAAGGGGCTCCATGGAGTCTGAGAGAGTAAAAATTGCACGGGGCCCTGCAGAGATAACCCGTTATCAGCTATTACCTAAATGGAGAGCAGTAAATCTTAATCTGTTTTCAGGGAGCAGCGCACTGCACATTTTTTAGAGCAGTTGTGAGATTTATCTGATTCAGCGCCACCGTTATTAATGGGGGTAGGAAACAGCAGCGCACGTGTCTGCCCTCTGCTCCTCCGCGACGGCCCCTCGCCTGCTGCCAGGCGGCCCCCTCCCCAGAGATGGTTTTTCGGCAAGAATCCAAACCGAGGGAGAGAGGAGAGCGCGGTTGCAGGCGCTGAGCGGGAGCGGGGGCGCGGGCGGGACGCTGCGCTGCTGGGCACCCTCGGGGCGAGCGGCCAAGGCCACGCCGTCGCGCCCCGCGCTCGGCACCGGGCGATGCGGGAGCTCTGCTGGGACGGGCGCCCTGCCCGGGCTCTCGGCTGGCACGGAGCCTTGCCGGGGCTGCAGCGGGGCTGGGCAGCCCACCCGAGAGCCGCTGCCCGGGCAGGGCGAGGGGAGCGCTCGGCAGGGTGGTCCCCGTCCCCACGCCGTCCCATCGAGCACGGGGCTGCCGCGCGGGGGGCAGGCTGGCGTCCGTGCCGTCCCCGCGCTCCCGGGCACATCCAGCCCGGCAGACCCAGCAGCCCAGCGCCTCCCGCTGCTGCTCACCCCCGCTGCTCCCCACGCCGGCTGCCCCTGCCCGGCACCAGCACGGCCGTCCCCGCACCGCCCCCATCCTGACCCGGCTGAGCTCTGGGTGGGGGGCCCGGCACCCTGACCTTGCTCGCCCCCATGCACCTCAGTCCAGGGCCCAAGGCTGCGCTGTGCCCGTGCTGGGTCACACGGAGGGGAGGGGAGAGCCAGGGCCCCGCTGGCTCTGGTGACGCTTCCAGACGTGCACGACATTTAAGGGTGGCAGCCTCTTACCGATCCCAGTGACGAACTGGTCTAAACAAGGCTAAGAAAGGTTCTGGTGAGGTGGCTGGGAACGGTGACAGGGAGCAGAGCAGAATTCAGACTTTTTCTCCTCCTTCTCTAATCCTCGGGATTTTTCTGTTCAGTCTTAACCACAAGCCAAAGCTAACTGCTGAGAAGGGAGGCAGGCGCACGACTGTAAAGCGCTCCGTGGGCTATGGTGTAAGAAAAGCACATCTAAAAAACGCACGTCTCTAACCTGGAGAAAGCAGGGTCACGGGCCCTGGAGGCCGATGGGTCAGCTTTTGGTGAGCACGAATTCATCCAATGCTACCGTCTGCCTGACCGTCAGCCGGGTGCACCCCTTGCTCCGTGCCAGGGCCCTGTCCTTGTGGGTCAGCACCCTGCTCAGGTGCCGGGGGGGCACTGCTGGCCCCAGAGCAGCCCCCGCTGGGGCTGGGCTATCCAGAAAGCCCAGAAGCGTCTCATGCTCCGGGCATGAGAGCCGCGCGTGGCTGGCCGCTCCGGTGCCGCTCCCGCCCCGGGGAGCCGGGTCTCCCGCTCCTGACGCGTGCACGGAGCAAGCGGGCGCAGGCACGGCAGCTCCCGGCGCCGCCAGCCGGCCCGCGGGGCCCAGGGCGGGTAACGGGGCGCTGCAGGGAGGGGGGGGCGCACATCGGCAGCTGCCGTGGGGCTGCAGGGGGAACACAGCTTCTGCCATCCGCCTTCTCCTTGCCGTGAGCTCTGAGGCACCCCCGACCCCTCCGCAGGGCGAGCACAGGGGACACCAGCGTGCCCCCAGCCCCCAGCCTGCATTCGGAGCAGCCCCCTGGTCCCTGCCACACGATGCTCTTCCCAGAGCGTCCCCCCCAGCCGAGAAGCTGCCCGCTTTGCCGAGGCCACCAACACACAGCTTTGCGATCTGTGTTTAATTTGGGCTTTGGTCATTAATAAACGATGCGCTCGGGGTAGAAGGTGCCCCCAGCCAAACCCACCAGAGGGGCTGTGCCCTGCAGAGCCCCAGGCGAGGAGCACAGGGTGCCAGTGGCTACTGGTGGCCAAGCTCCCGGGCATTGCCCCACGCGACGGAGCGCCCGCACAGCCGGGACTGCCGCCGACCCGAGCAGGCCGTGTTGGGAACGGAGAACGGATAACGCATGTGGCCGCCAGCGTCCCAGGGCTGCTCGGGAAGGTGTTCCCCCCGCCGTGCTGCCTCCGGGGCTGCTCCGGCGGGGGCAGGACTGCCTGCGGGGAGCACAGGGCCACCAGGGGCTGCTCCGGCGGGGGCAGGACTGCCTGCGGGGAGCACAGGGCCACCAGGGGCTGCACCTTCCCGTGCTCCTGCTGCAGGAGCACCAGGCTGGGTGCTGGCCCCTGAGAATGCCCCCTCCCCACCACGCGTCCCCGACCCTCACGGGGGGGGTCAGTAAGTGCTCCGTGGCTGGACCAAGCGAGAGGCTTTCCTCCATTCTGTTTTTTATGGCTCATATATATAGCAATTTGTTCTGAAAGTCTCTGCTTATATACACATAGTATATTTGATATATAAACCCATATAAATACCACTGGCGTATAATGAGGCACTGAAATTAATATAGACTATGTGCTTAGTGCTGCTGGGTCGTATTTAATCAAAGCTCCAATTTCACCGGTGATAAGGAAGAAATCTTTATTGATGGAGATATAAAATATGAAAAAGTGCCTCTCATAAGGAGGCATTAAAAACTAATTCACAGAAAAATCTAGCTTAGGAAATGTATTGCAATAAGAAAAGAAGGGGGGGGAAGAGAGAGAAAAGGAGCAAGGGAGAACGCGCCAGAGGTGGAAACGTGTGCGGATTTACAATGTACGGCAGGAAAAATATTCCCTGCCACCCCGCAGCGCCGTGTTGTACAGCCCTCGCTCCTGAAGCAGGACTTCAGCGACCAACCGAGCTGAATGAGCAAGTGGTAATGAATAATTCAGTCACCCCCCTGCCTCCCCGGCCGCTCTCCGGCGCTGGCCGCCCGGCGATGCCGTTGGGGGACGGGGGGGCTTCCCGGGGCCCAGCAGGGCGGGGGCGGCAGCCGGGAGACGCGGGTTGGCGCGGGGTCCTGCGGTGCTCGTTCGGCACCATTGCCGCTGCGGGGGGAGGCAGCGGGCGGCTCGGCTCGGCGCTTCCCAGCCCCGCCGGCGTTCCCTGCGAGGCGCTGCCAGGACAGGGGCGTTCCACGGGAAAGCCAAGGAGCTGGGAACGCGCCGGTGTGCGACTGAGTCACCCCACAGCCACTGCGCCGCCAGCCGGGGGGCTGGGAGAGCCCCCGGGGGCGGGGGAAGCCTCAGGCAGATGCCTTGGGTGGGATTTGTCACCCGAAATGACCGGCTGTGCTGGAAACGGTGCTGTGCGGCAGCGTACCAAGCTGCGCCGCTGGACCAGGCAGGTGGGTGCCGATTCTCCACCTCGAGGCTGGTGGCGACATCCCCCGAAATGGCATTTGCACCCATTTGCCTTGCCTGCTCCCCACGCCGATCTGGAGGGCTTCATCTTCGTGGTCACGGGCCAGCAGTGGCACTCGGCTGGGGGCCGAACGCCACCAAAGAGGGGGTGGCAGGGCAAGGTCGGTGTGGAGGGGTGAAAAACGTGCGGGGCCGAGGTGGCGGCGGGAGGGCGGGGGTTGCCCCTGCAGCTCGGCGCCGCAGCGCTGGGGGCAGCCGTCTGAGTGCAGCGCTGGGCTCCACGGCCCCATCACCTCTGAGACGAACTCCACGCGTAGCCGTGAGGAAGGCGCTGAGCATAGCGACGGCGAGGTTTGATGGAACAGGGAGGTGGAAACGGTGCACCCCGGGTGAATCAGTAGAAGCCAGCCCATGGGCGCAGCGGACTGCAAACGGTTTGGCCCAACACGGAGTCCAAGGCAGCCTCTCTCCTCTCACCGCCAGCGCGGGCTGGGACCGGTGCCGAGCCACGTGCCCGAGGGCAGGCGGGCACTCGGACAGCCTCTGGTGGTGGCCACTTTCTACAAAAGTACTCGCTTGAAAGAATTTGTTCACAAGCTGCTTGCACGATTGTTTTGCCAACGAATTTGACCTTCGAAATAAGTATTTAAAATGTCAGATTATTGTTTTTTAAAATAGCAGTAGCAAAGAAGGCCTTCTGATGCTGTTAGACATCACATCTGCTCAGCTCGGCCCGACACGGGATTCCTCCGTGCTGCCGAGGCAGCAGCGTTCCTGCTCCGGTCGCTTCTGCTCCGGGTGCGCTCAGGGTGGGATCCCCCCCAGGACCCCCGCAGTTAGCAGCCTGCTGAGCCGGGCGTCGTGCCGGACCGACTGCTGCTCTGCAGCCTCGGCAGGGCCGGGAGGGAGAGCTGAGAGCTGAGCGCGGTTTGTGGGCTGCGTGTAACTCACCGCGCCGCCAGCAGCCTCCTCCAGCCGGCTTACGAACGCACTTCTTCATTCCAGCCGCCTTCCCGCGGCCGGCGCGGCCACAGGGCGCTCGCGCGGCGTCACGGAGCCCGCACGGCTGGCGAAGGTCTCGCAATGAGCCAGGTCTCTGCTGGGCAGCTGAAGGACTTTGCTCCTTCCCAGAGCAAGCAGCGGCGGGGCTGGGGTCCCCGGCCCTACGCCCACCTCCCACGTCAGCCTGGCTGTGTTTCCTTACGACTCAGGGCACTGATTTCATTCAGCAAAGGTTTTCGTTAGCAGTTACTTTCAATCTCTCTCAGCTTTTGCTTTGGCTTTACCAATGGCTCGGATTTTTTTTGCGTGTGCCAGCACATTTACTCACTCTCCTATGAGCCGTAGCATCTGTGACTTCTAGAGGTAGAGGCAGTGTCATCGGCTCAGACTGTGTGTCCCACTACATAACTAAAAATAATCCGGGATGAGCATTTAATCATTTGCATCAAATGATGCCAAAACCTCCCCTGTATCAAACAGCCCACCAAGGCAAGCTGCTCTGGCTTTCAGGGTACAGGAGAACAGAGAGGAGCGGCCACAGCCAGCAGCCACCAGGGCAGCGGGGAGCCTGGCCGCCTCCCGCCGGCTCGAGAGCAGAGGCCTCTGCACCCCCACGCCTCCCGCTGCCCCCCGAAGCTGCCCGCTCCCCTGGGCTGCACCACCCGGGGCGGCAGCGGCCGCCGGAGCAGGGCTGGCTCCCGCGGGGGGAAGCGGCAGGGAGCAGCCCTGTCCCGCGGGGGGGCACGGGCCGGTGCATCCCCGGCAGGCGGTTCCGAAGGGCGAGGGGCTGAGGAAGGCGGCAGGCTCTCAAGGACAACCTCCCCCAAGGCCAAGGTCGCGCCAGCGCACGGGAGGGCGTACGGGGGGAACTGTGGGGAGAGCGGCTGCTGCGGGGGCCGCCGTGCCCCGGGGGCGTGGGGTGAGCACCGTGCAGGCTCCGCTCGGGCACTGGGACCACAGGGCTGGTGCTGGAGCCTTTGCTTCGTCCGGTCCCGCTTTCCCTGGCAGCCGGCGGCTGCTCTCCCCACCGCTCTGGAAGGGAATGGGAATCACCTTCCCTGCTCTGGAAGGGAATGGGAATCACCTTCCCTGCTTTGCTTTGTGGCAGCCAGATTTCCCCTGGATTTATCCCAGGTTTTGGACGGGTGGAGAAAACATCTCTTCATTCTTTTTTTAACTATTATTACAAATGTTGACTGTAGCCACTAACATGGCAAGGCCAAATCGAGGAGATTACGAATTAATAATATCAATGTTTTCCTGTGTCTGTAGGGCAACATTTGAAAAATACTAGCTGAAAGTGTAAAAGAGCTGCTTACCCTTTACCTGCCTGTTCCTCTGCTTTTGAACCCAGCTAACAAGCAATTCATCACCCTGCCCGCTCGTGTGCCCAGAAAGAAAGACGTTTTCCTCGTTTGGCTGTCCTTAGAATTGATCTTCAAGCTCGTGTCGACCGCCGCACACCGAACACGTGTGTGTGTTGTGGTGCCCTTCCCCTCAGCGTGGAGCAGGGCAGCAACCAAAGCCATTCACTCGTTTGCTGGTGCTTGCAGCAGAATTCCCCTCCACATTAAACACCTGCAGGCTACAGAGGGCCGATGCCAGCAGCAGCCTCAGGCCCCTGTAGGACAGCAAGAGTCTGGGCGTCAGTGCCCTTCTGAGCATCATTTCGGGTCTCCCGTGCGGCGCAGGGACCGGTACCGGGTGGGCAGCTGGGGGTGAGGCCAGGAAAGCTCCCGCCTGCCCCAATGGCGCTCGCCGTCATCTCCGCAAGGGGAAGGAGCATCACTCTGCACGTTTGTGCAATCCGTTTCTTTCGTTTGAGCGCCAGGCGGGGCGTCAGTGGCTGAGGGCGATGACTGGAGCGGCGAGTGGCCTCGGGTCACAGACGAGGCAAGGCTGGCTTGGAGCCGTCGGCTTCGGAGCATCTCCTTGCAGAAAAGCAATGGGAGCAGTGTGCATTTCGGTTGCTGTGTATCAGCTGGGGACAGGGCGTGAGATAAGCAGGCCATGAGGTAAAAACCATTTAATCCAAGCTCCAATGCAGTGGCATTGATATGGGAGCCCTGGCATTTTTGCAAAGCAGGTCTGAAAACTTCCCGTCCCTTGTGACTACACTGAAATGCACGGAGGGCAACACGATTGCAAAAGAACCTGTGCTATGAAGTGTGTCACCCCACAGCCATGGCCATGGTGCGTTACGTCACGGTCAGCCACGTTAGCAGCCAACGCACCGCGATTTCCAGAGCTCACCAATCCTTTCCTGGCCATGGAGCTTTGGTCCCAGCGTGAGCTTTCATCCGGTGTTCAACAAGCACTGCGAAGTTGCCTTCTACGTTGTGAACAAGTGGAGGGGCAATCGTCCAGTTACCCTCTCGTTGTCAGACTCAAGCACGTAACACGTGGAAACCAAGGCAATCAGCAGCAATGGGGAGCTCCCACGCTTCTGAAGACGAGCGCCCGCAATGCCCCGGGGCCAGCGACCGCGGGCGGGATGGCCGGGGCGCACAGGAACAGCGCCCGCTGCCAGGCCGGTGCTCCGTCACGGAGCTGTGTGACGCGGGGAAGGCGGCGTCTGTTTGGCGTGAGGCAGCAGATGGCCCTGGTAGGAACGTTCTGGGACAGAATTTGGGTGGTTGTACTTTTCCCGGGGTATTTGCCCCATAGAGAGGCTTGTCGATGGATTTTCCTCACTGTAATTTACATTTAGCACATAAAATGGGAATATAAATTGGATATGGAATTATTAATAACAACCTCATGCTTTAGGCCACAATGATTAAAACATGAAAGATAAAGAAATTATGAAAATAATAAAGTTAGATTATGTGCTCATTTCCATCTCCTAACTACATAATGGATGGTCACCCAAAGGGGGGCGGTGAACCCAGTTCAATCCAGCTGGCGGCCGGTCACAAGCGGTGTTCCCCAGGGCTCAGTGTTGGGGCCAGGTCTGTTTAACATCTTTATCCATGACCTGGGGGGGGGGGATCGAGGGCACCCTCAGTCGGTTTGCAGATGGCACCAAGTTGTGAAGGAATTTGACCTGCTTGGGGGTAGAAAGGCTGTAGAGACCTGGCCAGGCTGGACCCATGGGCCCAGGCCAATTGGGTGAGGGTCAACAAGGCCAAGGGCCGGGTCCTGCCCTGGGGTCACAACAACCCCACACAACGCTACAGGCATGGGGAAGAATCATAGACTCATTGAATCATAGAATCCCAGGTCGGGAGGGACCTTCAGGATCATCTGGTCCAACCTTTCTAGGTAAGAGCCCAGACTAGCCAAGATGGCCCAGCACCCTGTCCAGTGGAGGCTTGGAAGTGTCCAATGACACGCAGACCCCCCCGGTCACCCTAGGAAGGTGTCCCCTCCTCATGAGGCGTCCTTGCTGGGGAAGGAGGCAGGTCCCGTGCGGTGACGCCCCCCGGGGGGCTGTGGGCTCTGCTGCCCCCTCCGGGGTTTCTCACCAGCCCCAGGGTTTGGGGCTGGCTGCGGGGATCCAGCAACCGTGCAGATGCTGCTCTGCGCCAGACGTCATCCAGCTGATGGAGAAAGTATTAAAGTAAATTTTGCTGGTTTAAAGTAGAATGAAAATTTCAAAAGTAATTTACACATCTGTTATTTCTGCTCCCAGCACTCAGCAAATCCATTTTTATTCATCTGCCCCCGGCATACAAGCATCTGCGATTAATACTTGTATTTATGGTGACTCTAACTGACACTGACGTTTGTCCTCAGGAGGCAAAAAGCAAC
Organism: Butorides virescens; assembly: GCA_017310255.1. Classification (NCBI taxonomy): domain Eukaryota; kingdom Metazoa; phylum Chordata; class Aves; order Pelecaniformes; family Ardeidae; genus Butorides; species Butorides virescens. Next base: position 27,718 of record JADKXX010010171.1, on the reverse strand, counting down.
AGGGAAGAATCTTCCTTAGTCATTTGGAATGACTCCTGCAAGCCTGGAATCACTGATGGCATTTCATACATTTTCCATGGAATTAGTGTAATTTCCGAGGTTTCCTGCTCACACAGAAGTACACGGCAGAACTGGCCGGGAGGTGGGGCTGGCAGAGCTGGCTGTGCTCACACGCCCGTCGTGTTCCAGCTTGGCAGTGCTCGTTACTTGAGCACCCATCAGCCAGTTCATCACCCTAGGGCCCCGCCGACTCGCGTGTCCCGGCTGGAGCCCGAGCAGCGCGGGCAGGGGGAGGACAGAGGGTAAGTGTCCTCCTGGGCACTGCCGCCCGTCTCGGGCCACGTCCCTCCGCTGCTGGGCCCTGGGGCTCAGCCTCCCTCCTCCCTGGCCTCCTGATTTAGGATCCTGCCAACCAAGCCAATTCCTCACACACGGGTTGTTCAGGTCGCAGAGGGTGCAGAGCGTGTCCTGCTCTCCCGCGGGATGAGAGCCCCCGCGCCTGGGCTCGGCGGGCGAGGAGCCCCGGCAGTGCTCACCTGGGTGCTGCAGGCAGGGGCTGGGGGGCTGCGCACCCTGGCGCTCGCCGGCTGCGGCCACCGGGACAGCACTGGAACCCCCATGCCGGGGAACAGCCCCCCCTCCCCGCTCCCCTTGCGCAGGGTGGAGACGGCACGCGGGCAAGGCCAGGCGCGGGCAGCACAAACCGCAGCCGACACTTAGAGGAGCAGAGCAAATCCCTCACGGGATGAAGCAGAGCCCGTGATGAAGAATTAAAGAGCGGACCCTGCAGTGCTCTCGGACTGCGCTCACCTCCGTGCTGGGTTCAGAACGGGGCTGTGCTCCTCCCCGACACGCAGAGAACACGCTTCTTTAGAGAGAATACCATGGGATAACTTATTTGTATATTTTACACTCTGCCCAAAACCTGGAATGTTTTTAAAATAAGCCGGGGACTTCACCGGGAAGCTTTGGGGCTGCCAGCCTTCACAACAGTCCTGCCTCTGTTCCTGCGAGCAGCCGAGGGCGGGGGCGGGAGCACGGCCGGGGCGCAGGGCTCCTTCCTGCGGCGGCACCGGCAGCGGGGGACGCGTGGCGAGTTGTGACCGGCAGCGGCCAGCGGCGAAGGAAGAGGTCAGGAATCTGCACAGCGGAGCAAAGCTTGTCCTGTCTGGGTGCACGGACACGAGGGCATCGGCAGTGAAACAAACCGGAAAATGAAGCAAGGTACCCGTGGTGACGGAGCTCTGCAATAACATTAAATCGGGGCTCAAGAAGTAAATGCAAATGTTGTCCTACTTGTGTAGTGACCTCAAATTCCAGCAAACCCCCCAGACTTTCCTTTTGAGTTAGTCCCAAAGTTGTGCCAATAAAACCCACACTGATAGCACGTTGGCCTCTGCTCAGAAGCTGCTCAAGCAGAAAAAGAAATCTCCTAGCAAAAGCCCAAATCGAGGCATCTCCTCCCCTTTCGGAGGGCATTTATCACCACTCAACACGATCTGCTTCAAAATAAATGCACTTCCAAGAAAAAAGACATTTCAATTTTCTGCTGACAGCAACATAAGAGAAGCTTCCCCAGAAACTTGTGCTGATGGGTGATGGGGCCAAACCCATCCCAGTTTCCCTGTCTGTGGATTCCTTTCTTCAGCAATGGATTTTGCATTCTTGGTTTCTTACCTGACGGCCCAGGACCGTAACGGCGACCCGGCGGTGCCCTTACACGTAATGCACTCGGCAGCTGGCAGGTGGAGGTGCTTATGGATCTATTTGTTATTCCTCTTCCTTTCAAACCATGGATTTTTGCCTCATTCTTGCAATAACCAAGCACTGTTACGTGTCTCTGGACGAAGCCCCTGTGGCACGTGGGAGCCGCAGCCGGAGCAGACACCTCCACCTCGCCCTCCCCGCCGGGTTCCCCCCCGCTCCCCTTCCGCACGGGCGCACGGGCCGAGGGTGCTCATCCAACAAGCTCCATGAGATGAGGCCAGTGCTCCTCGCTCGTCTTCCCGAAGCAGGGACGCTGGAACCAGAAACGAGTCTTTTGCGTGGCCCTTCCTCACTTGGTGGGCTTGTCTTGAGCGCAGGACGCCTCTGGAGGAGCGCTGGGTCCCAGCGAGAGCTCCTGCAGCCTTCCCGCAGGGCGACGGGTAGCACCCGGCAACGAATCCTCATGAAGCCCTTGGATGCGGAACGCTGTGAGATAAGAGCAAGGAAGCTGAATGGAAAAGTTAAACTACAGCTAGGAAAAAATCTAAAATCCACAGGAGTGTCTTCTCTTTGAGTTCTCCCAGTGGAAGAAATGCTTTTCACTTAAATAAATAATCTTTTGATCCAAATCGCTGCTGCGCCGTGTGTCTGTCTCTGCGGTTTGGAAGCAGCTCTGGCCTCAGCCCGCCAGCCCCGCCGGCCTCAGTGATTGCCGGGGCTCGGCTCGCAGCGGTAACGAGCAGCAGGGCGATATTTTGGGCACCGTGGTACGCAGGGGCCCCAGTTCTCACATTCACCAGCTGGGTAGTCATCCCCTCCTTGTGACAGAATTTCTCTGGGCGTTACAATTTTTCACAGTTCCTTGCACATGCTCGGAGGCTGGGGAGAGGCGAGTTTATGAATTTGACAAGGAGGGCTGTCAGGCACGGGAAGGGGCTGCCCGGGGAAGGGGTCCAGTCCCCACCCCGGGGGGGATTTAACAGCCGGGCAGAGGCGGTGCTGAGGGCCAGGGTTTGGGGGTGGGATGGCAGGGGTAGGGGGGCGGTTGGGCTGGGGGAGCTGAAAGGGCTTTGCCAACCCAAACGAGTCTGTGATTCTGTAATTTCTCCCCCATCAGCACTTCCAGGTTTATGAAAGTTCAGCACATCAGCATAAGGCTTATGCTTACAGTTTCTTCTTTTCTTACACAACATGGAAGCAAGACAGGGTCCTGAAAGCACACGTCCCAGTCACAAGCGTATTGCACAGGATGGGCTCGATGTGCGTCAGAGAGAACAGGGCAAACCGCGGTGAAGAACATTATTCCAGGATAAAGCCGCTGGTAAATGCCGGAACCCATTGCACCCCTTTCAGAAGGACGTTGTGGCAGCTGTTAGATACTGAAATGAATAACCCGTTTGCTGCTAAAGTTTCTGTCCAAAGCTGTTGCTTGCAAGCTAGGAAAGGCGTAAGGATTAATGATGAGCAACATGGGCACCCGCTCTGGGGCGGAGGCGTTTGCACCCAGGCGCTCGGCCTCTCCAACCTGCGAGCCTGGGCTGGATGCTTCCATAGATTCACCTCTGGTCTGCCCTTACTCGGGCCGAGCGTGCAGTAGCAACCTTTTCCTCCCACCCGCACGGGGAAGGAAACAAAACCAGAAATGAGGGCGAAATACACCCAGGCAGTGCTGCATCTCGGGAAAGAAAACACGGTTCTGAAATCTGGCAAAGGGCTTTGGCATGCATGAAACGTGCCGTCGGTACCTTGCGATTCATTTTCCTCGTGTTATTGCCTATAACAGACAGTCTCACACCGTGAACCATCACCCACATGTGCTCTGCAGAGTTCTACCATCAGAGGAGGGCGCGGTGATGCAAGTTCCCATGGAGACGTCTCCCTGCTCGCTTTTGCATTTTGTTCTCGGATTTTAAGACCCAAGAGGGCCCTTGCATCATTGATCCGATGGGCTGAGTAACTCCAGCCAGAGAACTGCGCTTCCGATATGTGCGTGATCCGGTAGCGTGTTTGACCGAAGCGTCCCTTTCGGAAGCGTATCTGGCTGTGCCCGGGAGCCTGCAAGAGCTGCAGACCCGTTGTGTCCCTCTGCCGGAGGTTAACGTCCGCCAGTGCTAGAAGCCAGGGCCTTTGCTCACTCCGAATGCCCTTAGCAATCTCGTTATGCCTTTTGCTTTCATTCCGGATTCGTTCTCTCCTGCCATCCTCTGGCCACCCCAGTAGCGATGCCTGCCTTTTTTCTGAGTAAATGCCCGTGTCCGTGGCGTCCGTGGGTTCAGCTTTCCCTAGCCACAGTGTTCCCTGTGGATCCCACACGTGACGCTGGAAAGCGGGGGGCGTACACGGTGCAGATGCACACGTGGCTGAACCAGCTGGCCGGTGCGGACCCCCAGCTCATACCAGTACCCCCACAGTTCCCCTTCACCCCAGCCAGCTGGGTCACCCCTAGTGCAGCCCACGCCTCCGTCTGAACTGGCCGCGCTGGCCTTTTCCCCGTACCGGTTTGTGAGATCCGTATTCATTACCACTGCCAAGATCTGCTTCCCTCTCTTCCATGAAGCGCCAAAATCCCAGAACAGTGAAGGTGGGAAGAGCCCTCTGGGGGTCATCTGGCCTAACCCCATCGCTACCGGGGGGTCACCCAGGCTGCCCAGGGCTGCACGCAGCCGGGTGTTGAGCATCGCCAAAGATGGAGGCTCCTGGGCGGCCTGCGCCAGTGTTTTACCAACCTGACAGTAACAAAAAAATAGCAGACACAGCCAAGACTGGTTGGGGATGCTGAGACAGGGACTGCTCCCCCGAGGCAGAGACAGCAGATTGCAGCAGGCGGGAGGCAGCCATGAACACGCTGGACTCAGCAAATCTTACGCCAGCAGGTTATCCCAGACCCGTCGAGCCGTCCCTTAGCCTCTAATTCCCAGGCTGGCACAGGCAGCTGAGCTCTCTTGCTGCCTCTTGGAATGCACACGGACAAAGCGGACCCAGTCATTTCAAAATGCCACTTGCCCACTATGCATGTCTCTATAAAAATTTTAAAAATCAGTGTTATGAGCATCCGTGATTTTAAAGAAATTACTGTTTCAGGCTTGGAATTGCTTTCTTGCCTGCCATAAGAGTTTGGTGAGATGAATTATTGGAATTCAGTCTGCTGGAAAACAGACCCTTTTGCTGACAGGGACAGCCCGGATTGCTTTACAGAACAGATCCACCTTGTTAGAATTCGCTGAAGTTCCCTGTTCTTACAGCAGTGACATTTTTCACTACAAAGTTTTCCTTTTTTATCAGCTGTTCTTTCCCTACGCTTTGTAAACTAGCACACTGTTCCATGTCCCTGCCCTGGAGTGCTCCCAGGCGACCTGGGGAAACGAATGCTCCCGTATTTCAAAAAGTCAGCAATAAAAATGCATCGCACACCTGTAAAACCCGTAGCCAATGCAGGGCCCTAAACCAGCTCCCAGGAAGATCATCACCGTTGTTTGCTTGGCTGCTTTTTGTTTCTTAAGCTGGTGGCTGAGCGTGCACAGGCTCTGGTGCTGCCCGGCCCCTTCCCTCGGCCAGCAGCACCCTTGTGGCCGGTGCTCGGGGGCTCTGGGCTTGTTCCTGCACCTCTGCCCGGAGGAGAGGTCCAACCCATCCCTAGCAGCCTCCCTCTGTGCAAGCCCTCCATGCTCACAGATATTCGGTTTTCCCCAGCAAAGCCCCCTCCGCCTCTCCCTCTCGCAGGCACTGCCTCAGCTTTTCATCTCAGCGCTGGCAAATAGCCACGGGGCTAGCTTGGCCTGCAAGTCCCTGTTACTGCTGGGCAGGATGATCCGAGAGGGAACGGCCTCGAGTTGTGCCAGGGCAGGGTGAGGTTGGGCATGGGGAACAATTCCTTCCCCAAAGGGCTGTCAGGGGCTGGAAGGGGCTGCGGTTGGGCTGGGGGAGCTTAAAGGGCTTTGCCCACCCAAACCATTCCGTGATTCACCCGTGTGCTCATTTACTTTGCCTTTGCAGCTCCACGAGCCGCCTCTCCTCCTCCGGCACCAGGCAGTTGGGTGGGCAGAGTCAATGAACGGGACGGAGCCAGCAGGCTCTGTGACCGTGACCGTGACCGTGACCGTGACCATGACCGTGACCGTCCCCGCGAACCAAACGCTGCGGCGCAGGCCTGCCAGGAGCTCGGGCCACCGGGGAGGAGCAGGGAGCAGCGGGCAGAGGGTGGGGGACAAAGCCCACGGGGGGTGCTGGCGGGGAGCAAGCAGCTGCCGGGGAGAGCGCTGGCTCCCTACCAAAGCAAGCACGTTGTTATTCATTACATCTGCAGTTCCCTGCAACAAGAGTGGCTTTTCATGCTCAGTATCGCCTTGCCACCTTCCGTGACACCCCTTCCTTTTCAGATGAATCTTTTTGGACATTTTGGCAAAATTATTCAGTCCTACAGACTGACTTGTGCGTCAGGACAAACCTCTTCTTTTTCCAGGGAACAATCTCCGCAGTCATTGTAGGGCCACGCTGCCTGCACTGGATCTGCCAGCCCTCGTGATCAGAGCACACCCTGATCCATCTCAGCCGTTTCCAGCTAGCGAGATCCAGCTTATTTGGAGAAATTCCTGTGATTCATTGCTCAGGGACTGCTCTTGCAATTTTTAAACCTGTGTTGTATACAGTCTCTGTCATTGCTGTTCTCGAGGTCAGCTGATACCTCCAAAAGAGCAATTCCCTCCTCCCCAGGGCTAGCTGTGTGTCCCAGCTTTTCCCTAGGCACTGTCATCGGCATGCTCCCGAGCAGGACCTGTCCCAGGACAAGTCGTGGAGGACCATGCCTGCTCCTGGGACGATGCATCCCTCTCCAGCAGTGTCACTGTCCCCCAAACCCAACCCTTCTCCCACTGTCCCTGAGCCCTCCCTGCCCCCCCCCCCCACTCTTTCTGGACCTCTTGGTGAGCCAGTCACCCATACAACAGCTCCTGCCATACATGTCTTCTGGAAATGCCAGCCAGTTCCAAATTCCTTTAGAAGTTAAGAGGCCCCGCGTTCAAGCCGCAGGGTGCTGCTGGCACGTGCAAGCCTGGCTCTGCTGAGCCCAGCTGCCCGTCCTGGGTGTGAGCCCAGCCCTAAGGGGTTCACCCGCGAGGGGCCCTAGGGTGGTGCCAGCGGTTGTTCTCGCGCGTGATGCTTGGCTCCTGAGCTGGGTATTTCGGCCAGCGAAGGAGCTGGCGCAGCCACGGGCCCCCCCGCGTGCCGCTCGGCATCCCGAGCGCCGGCTGTCTCAAGGCCGGTGGGGGCCGGGGGGCGGTGGGGCCCTGCAGGCAGCGGCGCCGCCCTCCCTGGGCAGCTCCTCCGCGCACGCGGGCCCCCGGCCCGGGGCTGCCGTCGGTTTGGTGTCCGAGTTGCCTTGCAGGTACTGCCCCCCGTAACACCAACACCCTGCTACAGCCAGCCTAACCGGAGAGGCCGCAGCAGGCGAGAATTTATGGCTGGCACATCTAAGGCCTCTCTGCGCGACGGCTGTGGTAGAGTCTCTGTCGTCAGTTTGGAAACATTAAATTTCTGCTTGGTGGGGAAGGAAGTTTCGCACTGAGGAGACAGCAGAAGGAAGGGCTCTGGTTTATTCCCTTTCTCTTTACGCCTGACTCAGATGCCCTTAAAGGAAAATGGAATGCTGAAATAAATCCCTGGAAGAGAGATGGATTAACGGTCCATGCAGAGAAAATCAATGGGAAATGCAGAACACGGTCACTGATAGCACACTTACCCTGTCTAGACCCAACATGTGCTTTTTGTTCATAAAGACGGCGCTGACACTTTAGATTCAATTGGTTTATGCGTATCAGTCGCTCCAAGCACTAAATAAACCCTCAGCTTCCTGTTAATCCTCAGTGCTGAATCCAAATGCAATGATTTATAAGATATTGCGTGCCACAATCACAATATGCTGTGTACCTTAATGATCACGCTGCTTATATCTTTCTTTGCAAGCCTTCACTTCGAGATTTTCAAGGATATTTATTTCTTCATCTGCATATGAAGAGCCAGTCTCGAAGCGACACCCACCCAGGCCCACCGCAGCACCCCTAAGGACAGACTTGCAATTGAACAGCGGCTCCAATGCAATGACAAGCTGGGGAGGAGGGAGGGGTGACGGGGAGCTTGGAGAGGAGCCCGAGGGTGTGGAGGTGCCCCTTGACTGGGGTGGGGTCGATGGGGGCTCCGGGGGGTCCCGCCCCAGCACCGGCCTCCCCCCGCAGAGCCCCTGGCCCCGCCGTGCAGCCCCGGCACGGAGCCACCGCCCCAGGCAGCCAGGCTGCTCTTGCTGCCCCTGCTCAGAGCAATTAGTCTGAAGGAGATTAATTACCCCTGCAAATGGCCTGTGCCTCTGCCGGCGGGTGGCTCTGGCTCAGGCTTAAGGGGCTTTGCACGGGCTGAATCCGGCCCCACCGTGCCGCAGGACCACAGCCCCCGCCAGCGCCACGGCTCCGGGGAGCAGCGGGGGACCCCAGGGGGAGGACGGGGAGCAGCACGGCGGGGAGCAGGAGCTGGTGTCCTGCTGAAGGGGACGGGGCCAGGAGCGGGGACGGGCGCACAGCAGCCGTGTCGCGCCGATGGGCGCGCAGCCCGGTGCGTGCCAGGGCGGGCGGGTGCGCACTGGGCCGAGCTCTGGGTGCCCTCTCCCGAGGGCTGGTGGGGCCGAGCTCCTGCTGCCCTGGCCAGCCGCCCATCCTGGGCTTCGGCGGCATGGCAGGACGCACACCACCAGCCACCGAGACCAAAAGTGTCACAGGGCACCAGAACCATCCCCCTGCGCCGCGACTGCCGCCAGGCACGCGTCCCACGGGCCCCCGAGTCTGACCCGGGCGAGGGCAGAGCGCTGCGTGCCGCAGGGACCGCCTGCTGTGGGCCAGCGTGGGGCGGCTGGGCACGCACCCCCCGGCTCACCGCAAGCCCCGCTCCACCCCGCGGCGAGGCAGGAGGCGAGGACAGGCACGCAAGGAGAGATGCGTTACAGGCGATGAGCACAAGCGCACGCCATCCCGGTACGGAGCGGCCGCCTTCCCCGTGGCCGGGCCGGCTCCCTTCACTGCCCCAGAGCTGCAGGCTCCCCTCCGGGGCTGCCACCCAGCTCCAGCGGCTCCTTCCCATACCAGTAATTCACAGATCAGTCCCTTTCACCTTTCAAAACATAAACATTACTAAGTAAAATGTTTTTGAAAGCCTAAACAGATCTGTAGGTGGGATCCTTTGCTCCTGTTTATACCTGAATATCAGAAACGAACACCCAAAATGCACCCTGTGCTAGCGCCACGCAGCGCGCGCGAAGCCCGGGTACCCCGGCTGTCTGACCGGGGTGTCAGTCACGGCTCGAAACGCTCCTGGTGTTTAGGCGTGCAGGGCAGTTATGGAGACAAAAGGGGGGGGTTCTTCCTTCAATATTCCCCCTAATAGCTTCCTTAGAGCGCCGTGCCTCACTGCCCCGTCTATCAGACACATACTAAAAACTGGAAACCAAAATCTCTTCAGGGGCGTTGGGGAGCAATCATGTGGAGAAGCAGTGCTACCAGCAGCATTTCGGGATCTGACGCCGAGCTGTCACAAGGTGTTGGATGAGCGGAGGCAGCGCTCGCCCCAGCACTCAGGTCCTCCCAGGAGCTTTGCTTTCGCCTTCCTGCCCAGGCTCCCTGGCGCCGTTACCTGCCCCAGCAGCTCGGCCACCTCGGGCACATCATGACCGAGATGATCCAATTTCTCCACTCACAGACAATTTCTGAGGGGCAAAGGAAGAAGTGGGAAACTCGGGAGGGCCGGCAGGGCGCTCCTGCTCTGGCGATGGGCAAGCGGGTTCGCCAAGGGCTGGACGACTTTCTGATGGCTCTGCCGGCCGTTGGTGGAAGAGCTGTGCTTGTGGGGCTGAGCTGGGACCCCTCTCTGCTCTGTCCTGAGCTTCCTCACGCTGGGCCATTTCCTTCGAGACTCCTCCACCGAATTAACCCCCGGATCTCACCCCAGGGCTGTCAGCAAATGCCCATGCTCATAGGCATGTTCTGAATTTTGAACCAGTCCTTTCCTCCCAGACCCGCCACAACGCCACTTTGCTGCGTGTCTTGCTGAGATGGCACGTGCGTGCCCTGGTTGCGTAGCAGGAATTTACTGGCCACAGCAGAAGAGGGGATATCCCCGGAGAGACCTTCACTTTCTTGTGTTTGCTTGTTTCTTGCTACCATATTCCTCTCTGAACACGTCTGGGTTCCTAATGAGCTACCAATTGAAAGAGAAATGCCCTTTGCTACCCTAAAAATCAGAACTGTTCATCATACCAGCCTAAACTGATTGCCACTATAATTTGCCTGTTACTCAGGACTGACGTTTCTGAACATCTATTTAAGCACCACTGGAACCAACAGCAAAGCCGCCGTTCACTTGGTGAGCCACACACATCGCACTTCACGTGCTGTTTCACACTCAGGAGTCTGTAAAGGAGACGTCCCTTCAGTTGCTTTGATAGGCAGCTACCCGGACACCCACCTTCTGCCAGGCTGAGCAGAAAAGCTCCTCCTTGGCTCCAGGATACCGGCTCACCTCCAGCTCTGCCAGCCCGGCACGGCCTGCGACGCTCACGGCCATCACCCCTCCCAGTCCCCAGCCACAAGGGGAGGGTGCGTGTTCCCTCCCCATGCCGGGTGCCATGCAGCCAGCGGGTGTGAGATGCTGAGCTCGGTGCTCTCCCAGGGACCCCGTACGGATCTGTCCCCCCAGCCCACCTGCAGCAGGGCGAACCACTGGTGGTGATGGCAAGAAGGTGCTGTCCCACAGTCACACGGGGAAGGCATAAATCGGCGTCAGTTTGGTGCCTCGGGCATGGCCCTTGCACCCTTTTGCATCAGCCCAGGGTCTGACTCAACCTGCAATACAAATCCACGGCAACGTTCTGGCCACCACGGGGAAGGGGAAGGTCCACTCTGAGAGGGGTGACCAGCGCCCGTAGCTGCTCGCCCACTCAAGGCTGCATGTGCACATGGGCACCTTAACCTGTGTTGTGCTAATTAATGCTCACCCCACACTTTTCAGAACACTGATCACGAAATCAGACATCATTACACATTTTAAAACTAATTCTCTGCTCTTCCAACCTGCCATGATATTGTCCCTCTTTATTTATAGCTGTCTTGAAGAGAAGAACGAAATACAAACTCTGCAGTGACGGCTGCTCAGAAGCGCGCCTCAGGCTCAGAACGCACGGCATCTCCCACTGAGCTGTCTCCACTTCATTTCTGTGCACCAAGGTATCCCCCCGCCCTTCGTCTTCAATAGAAGAGGGATTCCTCACACTGCAAGGCTGCAGAGAGCAAACTCCCTAATCAGAGGCGGACATACTGAGCCGCAGCTGAGTCCGAGGTCGGTAGCGTTGGGAAGGAGCTGAGAACTTCCTTGATGAAGTTGGGATAACAGAATTCACGTGGAACAAAACGGCGTTGTTTGCGGGGTTGCTGCAATGCTCCTGCCTGGGGTTCTGGGGGAAGCAGTAATAAGGACGTTGCTGTAAAATGAGGAAGAAACGTGTGCAGCTAAATGAAGCCATGGCAGAAAGGGGCTCTAGGGCAAATGGATATTCAGGGAGGGACCCAAACGGCCTTGCAGAAAGGGCAGATGGACGTTAATAACTGGCGAAGGACAGACCCATTTCCAGGGCTCTCAGCTCCCAGAGGCAGGGATGCTGCTGAGCACAAAAGAGAGAGGAAAAAAAACTTTTAAAGTTTCTACTTAATATTTTCTAAATTCTTTTTTACTGCCTTTTCAGTAGTTCAACTCTGGTAAGAACTTCGGAGCCCCCCCAAAAGTAACACTGGGCTTGTGGATCCCCTACCCATCTGCAGACAGGGGTTTTGTTTGAGCAGGTACGCTCATCTGCTCTTGGACACTCTCATTCTTCTTAATCTGTTTTCCCGTGCTGGGATTTAAGATCTAATAAACTTTCATCTTGACTTTTTCTATGACAACAAGCCCCAGTCTCGCCTTGCCTGCATGCCTGAGCGGCTTTCCCTGCGACGTGTTTTCAGTGGCCTTCCAGAAACGCGTGCACTTCTCTGAGGCCAGTAAGAACCTCCGCTTCACGTGGACTGCCTGCATGGAGAGGGGGGTTAGGCAGTACGGAATTCATGAGCGACCTTTGCTCTTGCTAGATGTCTTGTCTGAGGAGCAGGCTAAGGAGAGGCGGGAAGCCCCGCTCCTGGCGCCTGCCCCAGCACTCCCGGCACACCCCGCGGCAGCCGGCAGCACCGGCCGGGCGCCCGGGCCCTTCTGTGCCCGTGAGCCTGTGCAGCGGCCAGCAGGTCACGGCTCTCCGGAGCACCAGTGGCCTGACGGCAGCCCCGTCCCCTCCCCACCACGCTTCCCTGCCAGCCTTCCCCCTCCAGCCGGCTCCCGCCAAGCTGTGTCCTCTGGGACACCACTCGCCGGGGACAAGGAGCTGGAGACACAAGTGCCCGTCCCCACCAGCTGATGGGGCTGGCCCCCAACTGGCCTTCTTCCCCCCGCACCCGGGACCCACGGGCGGGGGTCAATGGCACCCGGCAGCACCCGCAGCCCTGGGCGCGCCGTCGCCTCCTGCCGCCCCCCAGGTGCCTCCCCCCGCCACCGCAGGGCGGCTTCAGCTTCTTCTGCTCCTGGCCACAGGGACGGGGGCCGGCAGAAGCGATGGAGCGGGCTGTGGCTAATCGTCCCCCGGGCGGTGCGGGGGCCCATGCCCCCTCCCACCAGTTTGGATGCTGGCTGGCTGGAGGACACCAAGCCCGTGAGTCATAACCAGTGTGGAAAACAAGGCAGGAATTAATAGCCTGTTTTTTTCCTTTTTTAACCCTCCACCCTAATCTGGATGTATCTACGTAGCAAAAGCCTGAATGTGCCACCAGGTCTCAGCTTTGCGTTCAGGACCTTTCCAGGGCAGTAATTTCAGAGCAATAAAAAAGCCTTGTTGTCTTAAGAACAAGTCCGAGTCTCTCTTAAAACTGTGCTCTTTGATGTATAATCATTTTGACCTGTCTCCCTGATAAAAAAGGATTTACCTGAACATCCTGAGGCACTAAAAGCTGTGGGAGTCGGGATGCTGAGCACAGCGGTCGGTGAGATAAATGAGCCCAGCCAGGCCATGGGGAACACCAGAAGGGCGTTACTAACTCAGTACTTGGGGAAGGCGCAGGAGGAAGCAGGCTTCTGCTCCATGTTCTGGTTTTCCACTGTTTCTGATTTCCCTGCCAACAGAGCCAGAGATGGATCTTTGCAAAGGTTTTCCTGGAATTTTGTCTTAAAAATGAATGGTGTTTTGCTGAGGAGGCGATAAAATGCCATGGGGTATTGTATGCGCAGATTGGTTGGGGGTGCACACGCGCGTTGTAATTGAGAAAACAAACACACCCCCCCCCCCAACCCCCCACTCTATTTTTATCTGGTTTCTTCCCATGCCCAAGGACTCAGGGAAATAGAGCTCTGCCCTTGAGGCAGCAGCTTTCCGGAGGAGACATTCAACCTCTGTCCGTCTGGGATTGTCCCAGCAGCATCTCTTGCTTTTACTTTCATTGTATACGAAGCTTTCCAGAGGTCATATTTTCATGTCTTCTCAGAAATCTGCTTCTCCTGGAATAGAAAATCTTCCACTAAGCCCCCTCTTCGTTTCAGCCAGCTGTTTTATCGCCCATTCGTATCCATTTGCTCTCTTTAGACACATGGAAGCCACACACGGAATGAAGACTGTAAAGCTGACAAATACCAGCGAGCGCAGCCCAGATTAAGAGCATCACAACAACTTGTTCTTTACAATGAGCACTGAGGCAATAAAGAGTAAATTTAAACCAACTGGTGAGAAAGGCGCTTGGTATCTCCGCTTTTCTGACCTTAACCCATCCTCGGAGGAACAACCAGAGGCTGTGCCCATCCTCCTTGCACTACGCAAAAATGCAAGCGTTTTTCTGGCGTAAGAGCTCTGACCCGGCCACAGCCTGGGGGGGATTCAAACACAAAGCTCCCCGCTCCAGTGCTGACCGCTGCCGTGTAAGCTCCGCTGACCCTGCTCTACGTGTCCCCAACTCTTGCCCTTGCTGTGCCACGGGCACCTCCAGGACGGGCATTCTGCACCCTCTGGGCAGTATCCCCAGTGCCTTCAGCCTCCTTGGGGTTTGGAGAGCCAGCTCAATGCTTCTTCCCCCTGTGGCACCCCCATCTTCCCTTCTTCTAAGGGGGTTTGGGTTGGCTTGCCATGGCTTGATAACTCATGAGAACTATATGGATTTCAACGGCCTTGGCTGCGAATGGGTTACGGAATCGTATGACCCTAGAAAGCCAAGGACTACAGGGCTGGCAAGCAGTCGGTGGGAGAGCGGTTGCCCGCAGCTCTGCAATGCAAACCCATTTCTAAACCCAGGCTGTTTTGCGGTAGCTCAGAGCAGACAGAGAGGGGATGTGCCCTGGGCGTGTGTAAAGCTCTATTTCCTTTGAAATCAAGCTGTGGCTTCTGTTTTTTCCATCAATATATTTGGATGCATCAAAAATTGTTAAAGGAAAGCAGAATTTGACAGGCTGACAAAGAGATAAGCTGCCTTTTTTAGGTCTGTTCAGTCCAGGGAACAGCAGATGAAATCCACTTCAAGCTGATGCCCTGAAGCCAAGCAGAGTGAGAACCCTTCTATCTCCACCAAGGTGTTGCTACACCAAAAACGTTGATTCAGAACACAATGCTGGTAGTCTCCAATCGCTCATAGCTGCTTCTGAGCATCTTCCAAGTGCAAACAACTGCTCAAACAAACCTTGAGGAGAAACAAAGTGAGCAGCTAATGAATAATTAATGAAACTACACTGAGCGTCACTGGTCTTGGATGGAGTTGTTTGTTCTTGGGGCCCATGAATTTATGCTTCCAGCGTGACTGACTCTATATGCGTGCTACTAAAGCTGATATTGCATGTGTTTATGCACGTGTGAGTACATTTTCATCCCAGCTTCTTTCAGTTACGGTGTTTATATGACAGCTGTCATGCTAGCATACAAAACAGGAAAGTTCCTTGGTCAGACTGACGTGACCATGGAGGGCTGGGTGTGACAGAGAGTCACACAAAGAGGAAAAAGAATTTTTTCCCCCTTTTGAACAGAAAAATATTTCTGTCTTATCACTGGATGATTATTAGCTCTTCAGCAAGAAAGGTGTGGTCATGCAAAGTCTCCTCTTCCTCACTTTGCTGGCAAAGCTTCCAGACAGCCTGATGTGAGTGAATGACGTTCTTTCCTCTCCAAGCCCAGCAAGAGCACTGAACTGCAATTTATTATCCTGTCTTCAGCGGCTCAGGAGACAGCAATGCACATTCCTACATTACAAGAGATCACATGCTAATTAACAGCATTATGTATTTATGAACTAATTATTATATTTAAAAGATGTGTAGGTGTGGCACTTAGGGCCAGGGTTTAGTGGTGGGATGGCAGTGCTAGGTTAACAATTGGACTTGATGATCTTAAAGGTCTTTTCCAACCCAAATGATGCTATGGCTCTATATCTACCTAGGACAAGTGTATCCTACATTTAATTATAATTTAAGATCTCACTTAAAATCATAGAAACATAGAACCATTTGGTTGGAAAAGACCTTTAAGGTCACTGACCCCAACCGTACCTGTCCACCCCCAAACCCTGGCCCTCAGCACCGCCTCTGCCCGGCTGTTAAATCCCCCCAGGGCTGGGGACTCGACCCCTTCCCTGGGCAGCCCCTTCCAGCCCCTGACAGCCCTTTGGGGAAGGAATTGTTCCCCAGGCCCAACCTCACCCTGCCCTGGCACAACTTGAGGCCGGTGCCCCTCGTCCCATCGCCCCTTCCCTGGGAGCAGAGCCCGACCCCCCCGGCTCCCCCCTCCTCTCAGGCAGTTGTAGGGAGCGATGAGGGCTCCCCTCAGCCTCCTCTGCTCCAGGCTGAACCCCCCCAGCTCCCCCAGCCGCTCCCCAGCAGCCTGGGGCTCCAGACCCCTCCCCAGCTCCACTGCCCTTCTCTGGACACGCTCCAGCCCCCCCAGGGCCTTCGGGGAGGGAGGGGCCCAACCCTGACCCCAGCAGTCGAGGGGCGGCCCCCCCAGTGCCCAGCACAGGGGCACGGTCCCTGCCCTGCTCCTGCTGGCCACCCCACCCCTGATACAAGCCAGGATGGCGCTGGCCCTCTTGGCCACCTGGGCACCCTGCTGGCTCCTCTCCAGCCCCCTCTCGACCAACCCCCCCAGGGCCTTTTCCGCCGGGCAGCTTTCCAGCCCCTCTGCCCCACGCCTGGAGTGTTGGGTGGGGTTGTGGTGACCCCAGGGCAGGACCCGGCCCTTGGCCTTGTTGAGCCTCACCCAACTGGGCTGGGCCCATGGCTCCAGCCTGGCCAGGTCCCCCTGCAGAGCCCCCTCCCCCCCAGCAGATCCACACCCCCACCCAGCTCGGTGCCATCTGCAAACTGGCTGGGGGAGCCCTCGATCCTCTCCTCCAGGTCATTGATAAAAGTATTTACCAGACCTGGCCCCAGCACTGAGCCCTAGGGGACACCGCGTGTGACCGGCTGCCAGCTGGACTGACCTCCATTCACCACCACTCTTTGGGCCCGGCCACCCAGCCAGTTCTTTACCCAGCGAAGAGTGCGCCTGTCCAGGCCATGGCCAGCCAGTTCCTCCAGGAGAATGCTGTAGGAAACAATGTCAAAGGCTTTGCTAAAGTCAAGGTAGACACCATCCACAGCCTTTGCCTTGTCCACTGAGTGGGTCACCTGGTCATAGAAGATCAGGTTGGTCCAGCAGGACCTGCATTTCATAAACCCATGCTGACTGGGCCTGATCCCCTGGTTGTCCTGGGCGTGCTGCATGATGGCACTCAAGATGATCTGCTCCATGACCTTCCCGGGCAACAAGGTCAGACTGACAGGCCTGTGGTTCCCCAGATCTTCCCTCCAGCCCTTCTCGTAAATGTGTGTCACATTTGCCAATCTCCAGTCGAGTGAAACTTCCCCAGCCATCCAGGACTGCTGATAAATGATGGAAAGGGGCTTGGTGAGCACCTCCGCCAGCTCCCTCAGTACCCTTGGATGGACCTCGTTCAGCCCCATGGACTTGGGTGTGTCTATCTGGCCAAGCAGGTCACTGACCATTGCCTCTTGTGCCATGGGAGCTTTGTTCTGCTCCCGTCCCTGCCTTCTGGCTCAGGGGGCCGGGTACCCGCAGAAGAGCTGACCTTACTGTCACAGACTGAGGCAAAGACGGCATTGAGTACCTCAGCCCTCTCCTCATCCTTTGTCACTATGGTTCCCCCTGCACCCAGTAAAGGATGGAGATTGTCTTTGGCTCTCTTTTTGTTGTTAATATATTTATAGAAACATTTTTTATTATCTTTCACAGAGTTGGCCAATTTAAGTTCTAACTGGGCTTTAATCCTTCTAATTTCCTCTCTGCATGACCTCGCGACATCCTTGTAGTCCTCCTGAGATGCCTGCCCCTTCTTCCAAAGCTCACAGACTTTCCTCATCTTTCTGAGATCCAGCCAAAGCTCTCTGTTCAGCCAGGCTGGCTCATCTACCGGCACACGGGGATGGCCTGCTCTTGTGCCTCCAGGATATTCTCTGAGTAGCCCTTGATAAATGAATGCTCAAATGCACATCTGACCATCTGGAACAAGAAGTTGCTAGCTGATGCCTATCATATCTGAAAGGACTCTCTTGGTCCAGATTTTTGACATAGTGTTAACACTAAGAATGATGAATTGCATAGCCATAGTGGGAAGGTTCTCTGCTGCCGTAACTCATCACACATCTATTCATGCCATAAATCATCACACATCTATTCATGCCATAAATCATCAGGCATCTGTTCACACCAGAGGTCAGTCTTTGCTTTTGCAATGTCTTTTGTGCGGAAGGGCGTTGCCGCCCAGCGCACGTAGCAGCCCAGGAGCGCAACTTCCCCGTTCCCGGCCAAGCCGTGGGTGACACTAACGAGCCAGCGTCCCACCGCGGGACCCAGGAGGCTCCGCACCCCCGCTCTCACGGGTGGCAGGTGATCTGTCCCTCAGCCATCCCTCTGTTCTTCATACCTGCTGTACCAAAACACATCGCTTCATGCTTTCAGCCTCTGTTTCCAGTCCTTTCCATCCACATACTAACCCAAAATATTTTCTCTTCCCACATAGGTGATGTTCTGCCTGCGTAACTTCCACAGCTACCTTTCCTACCCATCTACAAGGAGTATAGACAAACAATTATTTTTAAAAGTCTTTTGTAACAGCCATAAACGAGTCATTCAGAGTAATAGTGTCACAGGGAAGCCTGGCACACGCATCTGTCCGGAAAATGCATAGGTACCTGAGAACAAAAAATCACGATATTTGGCTCTGAAATGTCTTCTGATACTCTCTCTACTGAAATATATCACGGTACATTTTTGGTAATTCCTGGATAAGGAATGGAGCAACACTTCAGTTTTCTCTGAGGCAGACCGTAGATTTTAAAAGCTCTATAAACATGAGTCTTCCAAAGCACAGTCATAGCTCCTGTAGGCGTTAATGTTGCAAACCAAGTAATAAGGCTTCAAGCACTAATCAAAAAATTCATGTACGTTGGTAACAAACAACCCGAAGCCCAAATAGCTCTTGGCACTAAAAATAAATCCAGGCTTGCCTGGGATCTCCGTGGAGCTCTGCACCTCCCAGACCATAAATATTCTTCCGTGTCAGCTTCCAGATTAGTTGCTGTTTAGGCTACTTCAGCGTCAGTGGAAGAACCTTCCCTGGTAGAGGGAGCTGATGGGCGAGCAGAGCTTCTGGTCGGTGCGGTCTGGCGATACCTGCTCTCTGCTTCCAAAAGCCAGCCCAGTCAATTTTCCTGAGGTATTGCTCTCGGGTGTTTTTAATTGAATCCACTGAAAAAACATAAGCAGAAGAGCAGGTAGCCTCTAACACCTCCCATCGAGCTGTCTCGTTTGGCAAAAGGAGAAAGCTGAAGGGGCGTTAGGGTTGCGGGGCTAACTTTTCTAGCAGGGAGCTTTGGTCCAGAGCCCTGGGAAAGGTCACTGAGTTCAGCCAGAAGCTTTTGAGAGAATAGAGACAAAGCAAAGTCTTCAAACTGCCCTAAACTAAGGGAAAACCCTGCCCGGCTGCCCAGCCGAGCCCTGCCCCTAACATGGCTGAGGGCAGCGAGGTCCTGGCCTCCCTGCCTGCTGCCCTCGGGCAGAGCCGCGGGCTGAGCTGCAGCCCTCATCATCTGCACTTAAAAAGCACTTTTGCTGGAATTTCCTAAAGCATAAAACTGCTTGTAGCAGTACGTTAATTTGCTAAGGGGTATCAGCTCTTCTCTTGTCAGAGCTTTTTGCTCTGCAACTGAATCCCAAGGAAGGTCAGCAGTGCTGATGGCTTTTTGGAGTGGGACAATCTGGCCCCTTCCCCTTGACACATTGTTGTTGAATTCCACCCTATTGCCCTAATAATCACCCCGTGACACAGTGATGAGTAAAAATACTATATAGTTTCATTAAAATAATCTCTAAAACCTCATTCTCTGCCTCTTGCTTTGCTGGTATCTTCTGAACTGCATTTCAGCAGTTCCTCAAAGCGCACCGAGTGACCTGCAAGAGCATCACTTGCCGCAAGCTGTGCAGCGCTGTTCGCAGCGGGGGGCAAGAGCAGGCTGTGCCACGCAAGGGTTACTGACAGCCGGAACGCGGCCTGGAGGAAAACACCGTGCTTGCCATGGCAGACAAAGGCGGGGATCCCTAAAGCTGCAGACACTCTCCGAAATGCCTGTTTAAAGTACACTGTGAGCAGGATTACTTTCCCCTGGTTTGGGTAGCAGAATGTTTAAAGGCACATGGGGACAGGGCGCATTTAAGGAAGGCATTGATGCCCAGCTCCCTACCACTGTCCCAGGCTATCACGCGTGCCTACGGCGCAGGATGTGCCCAGAGCCCTCTGAGCGCCCTGCCTGAGTGTGCTGCTGCCAGGCAGCCCCAAAGGTGCCTGGAAAGCTGTGTCTTTCCCAGAACCAGACCTCACTCCCCAAATGCCCCAAATGCCCCAGGCCCCGCTGGGAGCAAGCCTGAGCCTGTGGGGTGGTGAGGCCAGGACTTGGTGCCGCGGGCTCACCCGGCTGCTGTGCGGACGAGGTCTGGTGCTGAATGCGGTGCCTGGTGCTGAATGCGGTGCCTGGTGCTGAATGCGGTGCCTGGTGCCCCCAGCGGCTCTGGGCACCTCGCTCCCATCTGCCCCATCCACCGTCACCGGCTTCTGCCCAGGAAGGGGCCCTCAGGGACGCTGTGCGGGGATGCGGACGAGGTCACCCAGGAGCTGACATGTTCACACATCACACGTCGTCCTGGATCCCCCGTCCCGCACCGCTGGGTCCAGGAGCAAGGACAAGATCCGTCATGACGGAGTGAGTGATTAGTGTTGTTGTTTTCCAGTTCAGTTTAGTATGAGAAAAGCTATTCTGGTTTCTTGTTTCATTCCAGCTGGGACCTGTGCGATGGAACTGAAACAGACTGGGAACTACGCCCATCTAAAGTGGAACGGATTTAACCCACGAGACTGGTAAAACACCACTGTAACAAACCTTTAAGGGAAATGTTTAAATCCATTTTATTCCCCTTCTGTATCTGAAAGCCAAGGAATTTGAAACACGGGTTTGCATTCAGAACCCCACCGTTACCATTAGTCTGCTTTTCCAGTCCCCTCCTTTACCTGACCTGGCTGCCTTGCACCCCCCCGGTAGCTCCGTCAAGCCCCAGCACACCACGGATTTGGGTACTCCCAGCGGGAGCGCCCTTCCCAGCATCTGCTGTCCCCTGCTCTCTCTTGAATGAAGCAGCCGCTAGAGTGGGGGCAGAACTGACTGTAAATAGAAAATAATGATTACAAAATCTTTCATTTGTGCCATGGAAACATAAACACAGAAAAGTATAATTTTGTCAGCGAGTAAGGGCACGTGACCAGGGGTCTTGGTGGGAGTCTGTCTCTCCAGCACCCCGGGAGTGTCACCCGAAGCAGGTTATTTCCAAGAAATCCCCCAGAGTTGTTTTGCTGTCTCTTGGGGAAAACCCCACACCCCGACACACACAAGGGTGCGTGAGCGCACCCACATGCGCTGCTGAGGGCAGTGGGTGCACGAAGTGGCTCCTGCCCTCGGGAACACCCACATCTGGCATTCGGAGGGGTGATTTGAGGGGTTCCTCCATGGACACAAGTGACACCTTTAGGGGGGAACCCCAGGGAGGGAGAATCCCAGCCTTGAGAGCAGGGGGGCAGAGGCTTTCACAAGCCGGGCAGAGCAGGAAGGAAAGCCCTCGTCAGCAGGTACTTGGGATGCATGAGGTAGAAAGGCCTTCCCCAGAAAGTGCTGATAAAGGAATGGGAAACCCCTTGCTTTTGGACATAAGTGCTTTTGCATGGATAATCCGACTGAAGAGATACCAGGATAGACACTTACTTTATGGTATCTCGATTTCTTTCCTGCCATAGCTGTAAGATTTTCACAGCTCTTTTCAACAGGGAAATGTGATCTGGATGCTCCCAGTAACCCAATTGCTTGCTCATATCATCACATCGTAACGATAACGGCAATGCTGTAAGAGGAGGGGAAGAAAGAAAAGAAACCCAGGCCAGCTTCCCCCTCCTCCCACTACTCCAGGTGTGAATGTCATGTTTTTGTGTGTGCACATAAATGAAGGGATGAATCCTGCGTATCCTTTAGAAGACCAACTCACGTACGCGTCGTTAACGGCACACTTGTCTCACGAGAAGCGTGCTACGTGCTCTGAAGCAGGCACTGAAGTCATTTCCAAGGGATCTCAGAGCGGGGTACCCACCGAGCCTGTGGCGGGACACAGCTTGGAGCAGGAACGGGGGGTCCGGACGCCTGGGGCAGGGCCAGCACGGCGGGAAGCAGCACGGGATCCAGCCTGGAGCAGCCCTGCTCTCGCCCCAGCACCCTGCAGGTGCCTGCCGCTGGGCACCCCTGAGAGAAAGGCCACCGAGAGGGCTGGCCAGCGAATTGTGCGGAGAAAGGGGAACCCGCGAGCCAATAAGCGACTCCAAGAGCCCAATTTGTGAGAGGCAGCTCCCATCCTTGTGAAGCAGCCGGCTCTGCGGGCTGTCGGAGCGCCTTGGCACCGCACCCGCGCTTTGCCATGCATCGTCTCCGCACTCACCTGCCATGAGGCGCTTGCCCTTCGGCCTCACGCACCCCTGGGGCGCTCAGGGGACGGGTGGTCCTTGCTGCAGCACGCACTAACACCGGCGGCCACTTTTTTGCTTACAAATGTGCAAAATATCTATTTGTAACAGAACTGTTTGCTGTGATTGCTCAGCAGCAGCAGAGAAGCTCTTGTGCCGTAGGAGCCGGGGCTGTAAGCGAGACGCATCCAGGCTTCGTCTCGCCAGCCGCCAGCTCCAGGCTCTTGCCTCTGTCCCCAGACACCGGCCCAGGGGCCACCAGCCGTAAAAAGCAGCTGTGGGCAGAGTTGTGAGGGCAGCGTCTCCAGCAGCCTGTGTGGGAGCCGTTCACTTCGCGGGGAGGAAGGCTGAGAGAGGCTGCGCACCACGGGAATGGGGGCGTTACGTCGCTAAGGCAGAGGGTGACAAGATCATGTCCTTCTGGTTGAACCCAGATGAGCATTTAAGAAAATAGCAGCAAAGGGTGTGTTATAAAAGCTGACAACCCTCCTGCCCTCACCGTGTGCTCAAGCCAAGGGGCCAGGGTCCATGCGTGGCCTCCATCCCCTGGCATCGCTCCTCCCGTGCCTGGGCTTCTGCTTCTCCTCTGTGCCATGGTGGGCACAGGCTCCGACTCCACGGCCAGGCAAGGCTTTGCTTGGATGGCGAGGCTTCAGGGCCAGACATACCACATGGCGCTCCCAAAAAGGCTCCCTAGAATGCTCTGAGGTTTCCACATAGTCTGGCAGAGCCATGCTTTGACTTCAAGATGTCGTGTTCTGCAGCAATGGGGGGGGGGAAACCCTCCTGGTTATTCCTCTTTCTTTGCCTGCAGGACTTTCCATCAAGCATTCAAACACCGTAAAACTCCTGCACTGGAGAGATATGAAGAGCAGGGCAGAAAGTTCAGAGCTGGACCATCTCCTGTCTTCCAGACACGCAAATGAAATATTAAGGATTGTAACGCAGTGAAAAGGGAGCACAGAGCGTCGGAGTAAGCAAACTCACTTAGTTTCCTTAAAGCTTTCATTGGGTAAAAAGCTGGGAAAACACATTAGCTGGAGCCACAGGGCCAAACCAGCCCAGAAGAGCCAGTCCCACAGATCTGTCCCAAACTGATTGTATCCCACAGATCTGTCCCAAACTGATTGCGTCCCACAAATCTGTCCCAAACTGATTGCTCTGGCAGGAGAGAAAACTGAGCCGGGGGGGGTGGTGGAATTCTGTCTTGATTTTCTAATTCATACAGCATGCAGGAGAGTGAGAAGGAAGAAGAGAGAAGAAAGAAGAAAGGTTTGTTACTCTGAAGCACGATACGAACCACAGGAGAAGCCAGGACAAAGCCGGCGGTTTCCTTTTGCTGGTGCTGGGTCTGTAACCCGTGAGCAGAGGACAGAGCCCGTGCTCCCCGTGACGCTGTCCTTTCCTGCCTCCCCAGCCCCCGACAAGGCACCAGCTGTATTTTTACCTTCCCATGCCAGTGGGAGCGGTTCTGTGTAGGGAAACACTTCAGACAACCCTGCGATTCCCTGTGTTCCCCTTCCCTGCTGCAGCTGGATGAAACCAGTGTCCCCACCGGGTGACAGGTACCACGCGCTGTGCCCACCGGTCTGTGCCGCGCTGTACTTGGCGGCTCCTAAAGCAAATGGGGATGAATTGCATCAAAGGGAAGGAAGAAATGATCTTCAGAATAATTTTTTGAGAGTAGTTTACACAAAAGTCAGATTAAGATGTTGTTAGAGTTTATACCTAAAGGGGAACTCTCAGCATGCTTTCAAATTTTCATTATTTGCTGTGATCCGAAGCTTGAAAAAAACCCAAAATTTCCTTCTTAATGGTCTTGGTCTTTTCCATTTGACAAATATTGATTTTTCCCTTCTTTCCTACAGCGAAGAAAGCAAATTCGTGTTACTGGTGCTAGAGAAATTCAGGCTGGAGGCCAACGTTCCTGCACAGTTTTGATGAGCCTGAAATCGCCCACCAAGCCCCCTAACAAAACATTTCCCATGCACAGAGCTCGCCCCCAGGAGACTTTCGACCGTTTGGCTTTCCCGTGGCCGTTCCTTGTGCCCCAGCGCATGGCGGGGTGTCAGCCTCGCCCCAGCGCTGCCGGGCACCCCCTCCCGCGGCCCAGGGCGCCCCGGGCAGCTCTTGCAGGGGGTCCCGCTGCGGGCTGGGAGGCTCGAGACGACCACGCAGAGCCCAAGGGTGGCGATACCGCTCCCTTTTTCTATCCACCTCTCCTTTCTTTTCCTTTTCTCGTTTCTTTCCTTCTCCACTTCTCTACCCTATATATTCACATCTCTAAGTTTTTGGACAACTTGAGACGGCTTGTGCCACAAACAGTTCCTTTGCCAAATTGCCTTTGTTCATTCATTAAGTTTGCCAATTAATAACGCCATCAGTTAGATTGCTCCTCTGAGTCGAGCAGAGATCGGCTTTTCGTTGGTACACGAGCCCTCGGGGGATCAAAAGGATTGCCGGACCCAGACCCTCACCAGAGGACGCCTCAGGGTACCCGGGCTCGCTGGCTCTGCCCGTGCTGGGCTGTCTGGCCAGGAACCCGGCCCGCTGCCTCCCGTGTCCTCAAAGAGCCTTTGCCGGCATTGGCACGCAGGCACAATTCATTTTTAATCAATATAAAATATAAATATAAAATCTTTCACGTTACCATGCAAACAATGTGTTTGGTTTCTGGGTTCTTTCCCCCCCAGGAGGCCAGAAAGTACCATTGAATATTTGTGTGATGACCTAACACAGAGCGATGTGATGGTCTGTAACGCAACGAACGGCAGGCAAAAGGCCGGGGAATAATGCATCAAATTATGGCTCTGTGATGTTTAAATGAGCTGTTGTTCTGCTGGATGGTCCCACACTGCTACGGGGAGTCCGTTCTTGGCCATCTTTATCTCACAAGCTATCTTTTCATGGGAAATTCAATTTAAAATTAATTTTTTTTACAAAAGTCTCTGGTGACTTTGCACTTCTCTTCTCTGCGTGGCTGAGCTGACCGTCTGGATTTCCCAGGCTTTGTTCCTATTTGCTGTGGCTCAATAAAGATCTCTTGCATGTAGCCCTCAAAAATGCTTGCTGTGCCTAATCCTCGTGCTGTCAGGCAACCACCGTTCCAGCGTGTGGCTAGCCACCCCAGACACATAGCACTGCCTGTCTTTTCCCCTTGGAAGCTTTATGAAATGCATCGTGTTCCACCCATTATGGATGGTGGTTTAGGACCAAAAGAATTTGGTCTTTGCACCTGAAAACTGCTTTGCACAAAAACCTCCTTGAAAACTTGGCTACTGCCTTCTCCAGAGCTCTTGAAAGCCATTGAGGCGACCGGCTCAGCATCTGAGCTCCTGCAGGACAAGGATGCTCAGGCTCGGGAGCCGAGCCCCCCACGCCGGGCGCTCCCCAGGGCAGGGCAGCGAAGGGCCCCTCTGCCGCGCGTCTCGGCTGGCGAGGAGGAGCCGAACCAGCCAGGAGAACCGCGACAGAACGGTGGGACAAGCAGTGCCGTGCAGGAAAGCAAAAAGCAAACGGGCTCAGAGAGGGAGCAGCCATGAAGGAAAGCGTTATTAGCAGTCATTAAAGCTTGTGTTCCAGCTTCAGCTCAGGGGACACCTCCAGGGCATTAGAACCACGGGCAAAACCCAGGGAAGCCTCCTCTGTGGCAGGGTGGAAGGATGGCGCTGGACGCCCGACCCAGCGCTCAGCCCTGCTGGTTGCACGGCCTCCCGCAGAGCCCTCGGGCTCCTCACCACCGCCCTGCTGGAGCTCGGGGGGCGTCGGGCTCCTCCACGTGCCGCAGCGGGCGTCCCACGCCGTGCTCCCCGGCCCGAGCCGCGGCAGCGCGGGCAGGCAGCCCAGGGCGCGCGTGGGGGCTGCCCCGGGAGCACGTCTGCGCACGGGGGTCTGCGGGACCCCCTCCCAGGCACCCGCAGCTTAAACCCGGCCGCCGCTCCACAGCTGGTGATGGGTCGGTCACCCACGGAGGCTGGGGGGTGAAGCCAAACCCCCTCTGCCTGTGCGCACCAGCTCACCCCCTCCGCTTGTACTGGCTCCGGCATATTTGGTTTGCATGGCGAAGCCCCCGCCTCCCGCGCTGGCGCGCACCCTGCGCCCCCCGAGCACGGCTTCTCCCAGCTGCGGGTCAGGCCCAGGCTGTTACACGACGGCTGCACAGCAAAATGCTCGCTGCAGACGGGCGAAAAAGGTTTGCTGGGGCTTTTCATCCTGAAAGACACAAACCAGCTCCGTTTGCTTTCACCGCAAGTTTCTCCCTACAGCGCCGGGGGTTGCAACTCTTCCCCGAAAGCAAACTGCTTCCCGGGAGGAGCCGCGTGAAAGCATGAACACCTTCCTGGGGGAGCCATCAGGCGTGGCACCCTAAGTCAATAATTTGCATATGGCTGATTGTTTAGCAAACAAAGTGTCTCCTGAGAGGACAGTAATTAATCTTTTACATCAAATCTGTTGATGAGGCTTTCTGGGGATAATGCTGGATGTTGCAAGCAGGAGTGAGCCATGATACCACTTTCTTTGAAATCTGGGATTAAACATGGCAATGAACAACATTTCAAATGCATTTTTTAAGCTTTGGAAGGTGTCACAGAGGTGCACTAAAGCTAACTCAAGTCAAGGACAAGCTCAAACCACTTTATTGTGCAGAACAGCCAAAACCACACAACAGAAACCAGTGAGAATTGGGTAAACCAAGATGAATCAGCACTCCAAATCAAGGCTTAACACGGAACGGGTCCGAGGTGTCGGCGGGGCGTTGGTATTGCACACAGGATGATGGCCCAAAGTGCGTGTGCTCACAAGGGGGGAACTCCCTCCCTCTCGTGGGTACCCAGAATGTGCGATGGCTCACCCGGGGACAGGGCTCCCTCGAGGATATAGATCCAGAAGAAAGCATTCGCCGAAAGGAGGCGAGGGCACTCCATCCGGGTTAGCTTCCTCAGGCGGCGTCCCAGCCCGGGGTTCCCAACACAGGGAGGGTCTTGACCTGGGCAAGGGTCCCTCAACCTGGGGCCGTGATTCCCAGTGTTAGAATGAGGGTCGTCCAGCTGAGGGAAGTGGATCCTGGGTTTGCTTGCCCAGTTTCGGATGTTTCCAAAACATCTTCATCAGGTGTCCTCATCAGGCCTTCTTGCTCCGGGATGTCCTTGTCCCCAGAGTGCCAACAACACATTCTTCTGATTAAATGTTCCTGTTATTATTTACAAAGTACATCTGGTATCACAACCCTTACGTTTTGGAGCTACTCTTTAACACTTGCATCCATTCCTTGGTAGCACAGCCTGCCCCTTTGAGGCCCTAAGGCTTCTATGCCCAATTAGTGCTAATTAACATTAATGACGGTTGTTATTTCAGGCAGGCAGCTGTGGAGATCCCCAGGAGTGAGTGTAGGCAAGGTGCCTGGGGGAGGACGGGACGGGACGGGACGGGACGGGACAGGACAGGACAAGACAAGACAAGACAAGCTCGGCTCGGCTCGGCTCGGCTCGGCTCGGCTCGGTTCAGTTCAGCTGAGCTGGGCTCCCCTGGGCTCTGCTGGAGGCAGCAGTACGGTCAGCCATGCCCCAGGGCAAGCTGGCCCAGCTCCAGCAGTGCCAGGGAGCAGCAGGGGCTGTGCCCGGCCAGGCGGGTGGCTCCTCGGGCAGAACAGGGGGCGCACACAGACGGCCCCCGGCGTGCCCCAGCCGCGGGGCTCTGGGGGTGCCGCAGGCTTCCGCGGGGCTCGGCAGTGGTGGCGCCCCTCAGACGGCGCGGCGGAGGTTTGCTGGGTGCGGTGGGCTGGGGGCACGGCTGGGGGCTGGGGGCACGGCTGGGGGCTGGGG